>JAOBRG010386726.1:0-10827 GCA_027574985.1 Umimayanthus nakama | reverse complement strand
AACGTCATTTATCTATTTTTGTCTGGGAAGAAATTCACATGGTGTTAAGCACTCCGATGAATTTCTTGGCCCTTAACCGTCGAACGTCCAGGGGTGGGGGGTCCAATATGGACCCCAAGCCTTCAAGTAATCAAAATGAAACTTTCAGTACCTGTAGTCCGCTAATTAGCACATTTTTTAACGTTAATTGGATGACGTAATCGCTTGTTATACATGCATAATTAATCACGCAAAACAAGGTTTGAATAGAAACTTTAACTTTTTAACAACAACTTTTCTAGTTGCTTTATTTTGACTCTATTCTCAATCATATTTCCATTTTAGGCTGCAAACATTTGTCTTTTCTTTAGTTTTGTGAAAAATCCAAGATTGCGGCAAACATGGCGGACATCAGTTATAAACCTTAAGCTAACTCAAAGCTGCTAGCCTGCCAAAGCTTGATCTCTTATATGCAACTGTTTGGGAAATCTATGGGGGTCCAAATGACCCCCTACCCCTCTTATGTTAATTTTTTACAGTGAATAGCAAGTTCGTCCGAGGTTTAAAGTAATATTCTGTGTATCGTTTTAAGATATATCTAATACCAAGAACTAACTTATCTAACTTGTTTAACAAATCAATAAAACAAGCAAATAAGTAGATAAAGATTTCGTAGATCAGAACAGCTCAATGAAGCATGGCAAACGATGTTCTAAGTAAACTGAAAATTTACATCTGTGCAAACCCTTATACTAGTCTTCTATAACGCAATCTGTTACAAGCACAATAAGTACCGAGAAGTATCTCCCAAAAGCACATACTACTTAAGAAATTTTTCTTAGGGCACAACTGATGCAGTACCTCTTGGAAGTAGGTAATATGATCTTCTAAGTGCAATTTTACGAGTCCTAACTCAACATTTCGTTAAAACAAACCTAAAAAGTAAACACTATACTGCAATTCTTCTATTTTATCTAGATCTTGATTGGAACATTCACATCAGCTCCATCACAACAAAAGCTAACAAGACACAAAGCTAATAAGACACTTGGACTGCTTCGTCGCCACTTCCGCTGCTGCTCACCTGCAACCAAAGAGACTGCCTACAAAGCCCTCGTAAGACCTCAAATGGGGTTTTGTGGTGCAGTGTGGGATACGTATGAGAAAGGAGATACTGAAAATCTGGACAAGGTTCAACGAAGAGCGGCGCGCTTCATAAAAGGGGATTACCGCCAACAGTCCAGCGTCGCCCAAATTATCAAAGACCTAGGCTGGCAGAGTCTGCGAGTGCGACGAGCTGTGAACAGATTGACCCTGATGTACAAAACAGTGCATGGTCTGCCTGAGGTTCAGTTTTCAAATGCTAGTGGTTGCTTCAGAAACGTGAGAGAAAAACACTGATTTTTTCCTAATGTGGATGACCAAAAGGTTAAGAGTAAAGCACCTGACCAAAAATACTTTACGTCTCAAGTATTTTAGGAACATAGTCAATATTATGACAAAACGAAAAAATTATAAAAATCAAAATTAGGAAAAGTTATTTATTTTGCTGTCACCCATTCCGTCTCAGGACAAGGGGGCTGTTGCAACCGCCCTTCCCCTTCCCCTAGGCTTTTTACGGCAAAATATTTGGAGTTGTTCAATGTTACTTAATAGATATATGGGTATCCGGACAAAGGGTGGGTAAATTACCTAATGACAATCCTAGCAAAAAATCAAAAATTGCACGAGGGAATAATCGAAGTGGGGGGGGGGGGGGAGAGGTTCAAACAACATCCCCCCTCCTGAGAGAGAGGGTTAAAAAGAACCGTCTTTTAGGATACAACTAGTACCTCTGCTTAAGAAATTTCTAGACTAGTCGAAGGTGAGTAAGAACAGATAACTCAGTTTAACTGAAGTAGTACCTTCTAGAACCCGGGTTCTCTTTGCTCACTCCTCTGCTTAGCTCACGACTAGCCCTACTATAAGGTGGATTCGAGCAGAGTTTGTGTTCAGGTGTTTAACTAGTGGTTGACGCCAAGCTCCCTTTCTAGGATTTGCCAATGCGACTGGCGAAGTCTTTGCCTCACGTCACTGTCAATCTTTAGAAAAGTGTTGTTAAAGTATGGGAACCTCCTCATGACGCAGGTGCTTTTGACGCAATAAAACCTAGTCGTGTACTTTGCAGAAGGGATTTTTCTTGTTTTGTCTTTCGGGTCTGGATACATCCACCGTTCCTCATGTTGAAGAACAATATCCAGTGGCAGAATTATCGGATTTCTTGGGAATTCAAACAGACACTGCTTGCATTCAACTGCTCTTTTCTGGTCTTGCAAGAAACAAAGAACTAGTGGGCGATTGTTGTGGTGAATTTCCTTGTAAGGTGTCTCTGGGAAATCGTTAGCGCTAGCTGAACTGCTAGCATGTCTAGGTTGTCGCCAGTTGTTCCTTGACTTCCCTCCCTTCTTACCTGCCCCTTCTTTAGGTGAAGAGATCAAGGAGGATCTTGATGGTTTCTGTCGAGCCATCTTCTCTTTAATATACTGAAAGTGCGCTTGCAGTTTCTTGATCTTTTCCGCTACACAAAGGCTGTGCTTACAAACAGAATTGTACTTGTAAGAAGGACAGCTGCAGGAAACATGTTCTCTATGGACAACGCACTCATACAGTCCTTTCTTGCAGTAGCCTTTAGCAGCAACAAGGTATTTCTCGGGCCCACCCGCTTCTAGGGTTGGTTGTCTCTGAATTGCTTCGGTTGTGTTCAGCAACTGCAATGCTTGATGTGCAATTGCACTGGCCAACTCCGTCGAGATCTCTGGAAGTGACGTAAGCTGCGTGTTGATATCAAGGGAAAATTCTTTCCACTCGTGTGGTTCGTCTGCAGGCCTGCTTGTGCAGGTACTCAACGCGTTCCGGCTCACTCCAGTTGAACCATACGTCAGGATCGACTGACAAATAGCTTGCTACATCAGCAAGCTCATATACATCACTTAGACCATATATTGCCATCGCAAGTTCTTCTCCTTGCTGCCTCACCACCTCCTCCCACACATTGCGCACGAAAGCCAGTTTTGTCATGTTACCTTTTGCTTTGTCATTCTTCACTGCTGATTCTTTCTGCTTTGTTAAGACATTGTTGATGCATTCTGATTGATTGGTGTAGCTCTTTAAGGGAGTACCTCCCGCGTCAGTTGGCATACCCGCTCTTCCTCTCACTTCTGCAACCATCGAATCTTGCATCATCTTCTCATTTGTTTTCAGGTATGCCCAGAAGCGTGGTTGATAACTGTCGTCCTTTCGCAACAAACGTCTCTCTTCGTCTTCCAACTTCATCTTTAATGACATAAGCCGTTGATACAACTCTGCCGCGTCCTCTGCGTCCAAGAGACCCTCGCCTTTGTCACCGCTTTTCGTGCCAAAGGCAGCTTCAATAAACACTTTCTGTTCTTGGGGTTTTGCTAGTCCTATTTTCACAAGCTTGTTTTTGCAGTTTTGCCTGAAGTGGTTGAAGCAGCGAAGACCACTTGCTTCTGTCATCACTTCTCCCAAGGCACCATACAGAGCTTCCTCTCCGTCCGTAATGTATCCTTTGGCTTTCGCTGCAAGCCGAGGGCAGCTTGAAGCAACAGCTCTCACCATCTTCCGGTATGTTGCTTTGTCCTTGCTGTGGTGCAGGGCAGTTGGTCCCAAAAAAACCGGGGGAACACCAGTTCTTTTTGCTTTCAACAGTAGGTGCCTGTATGTAAACGGTGTAACTTCATATCTTCCAAAGTTGAATGTTGGATCGACACTGAAAGGGTAGTTTAACACCGGGGAGGTACAAAAGTGACCTATGTCTTCGCACATCTGTTTTGTACCAAGTACCCATAGGTCCTCTGGCAAGTCGTGGTGCTCTAGAATTATCGATTCGTCTTTGCTTTTCGCGTAGACGAGAAGCTCTTCTCCATCCTCCTTTCTTGCAATATTGTACTTCATCTGATAAAGCTGCTGCTTTCCTCGTGCAATCTGGGATGGATTTTTGGCCTTCAATGCCCCTCCTTGTTCCCTAACACATCTGTTGTAAACTGCAGATGGTGTAGCTGTAGATAGCCCCTCCTTCATTGCGGCGAGGATGCTTTTTTGTTGCGGGTAAAATGGCTTGCAAGCGTGCTTTCTGTTACCGTGAGAAGGAACATGGAATTCCACGTCTTCAGTCCCGGTAACGCTATGGTGGTACTGTAGTAGAAAAACATCGTTAACAACTTGGTCGGACGAATCGGTCATGAAAAATATTGACCTGCAAAGTCCAGCAGTATTTCTTCTGGAGTTGATATGGAGGTGGTACTGATTTGGCTTGTCCAACTCTTTCTTCTTCTTACAAAGAACATTGACGTCTCGTCTATCAACGTCTGTCTCGATCTCAATTGTCCATACACCGTTGCGTAGAGGATGTTTATATACGCCGTTCATGTCACATTTTATGTCTTCCCTGTTATTCGAGTACTCTCTAGAGTTGATAAGGAATGAGGCGTTTCTTCTTACATTCAGAGGTATGGCGTCACATCGTGGTTCAGTGGAGTCCAGGAGTAGACTGACAGCTTCATTTACTACATATCTTTCAGATTTACCGTAATCAAGAATGGGCTTCGTGAAGTCATCCTTCCAAAACTTTGGGGGATTGATGGTAGAATCGTCCTATATTAAGAAACACATGAAGGTATTAGAAGCTGCAAATTGAAAAAAGTATATACAGAACAGAACACTTATGCATACCATGTTATATATTTTGTGTTTGAATTATTATTCTGAAGATAAAATTAAGGGGAGAAAACACGTGTTTTTATATTATCAGATCGTTACGAAAATAAAGCTATGCGCATTCGGAAGCAAATCATTTATTTAGGGAACTTGTGCTTCCAAAATTCACGTACGCGTTGCCGGTGTGTGGAGCTAGTCAATATGATTTAAATATGATACAATGACTTTTTAATTAGATGCTATAACAGACGATACACAACAGAAAAGTTAGATATTTTTTAGAGTTTAGAACAATGTGACCAAAGATTATTTTCCAAAATAGAGAGTAACTCATACTATCCCCTTTATCCGCTTCTCCCGCAAAAAAGCTTATCAGAGTAGCTACGAGCGCAAACCTCTGCAAGGTCTAGAATTAATACAGAACGTTTTAACCCTTAAATTGGCAGGGGGCGGTTCGACTCCTTCCCCCTCCCCCTCCCCCTCTTTTTATTCTAACAGTTTTACTCCTTGACCAATTGCGAAATGTTTTTGCAAAACTGTTTCTCAATAATGAACACTTAAAATTTGATCATAATTAGGTGACGTCAGCATCAATAACATCGTCATAGTAAGTACTGGAAAATAAACTTTCGATTAAAAACTCATATTTAGTCATATTCTTCTGTTTATTTGTAATTTTTTCATATAAAATGACGTTTTCCAGCTATTTCCAGAAAAATTTCTGAATTTCAAGTAAAATTCAAAAAATCCAAAATCCAAAAAGGCGGCCATCTTGGATTTTTGTATTTGTTATCATGGCAATAGCGGAAAATTACGCAATCATTATTATTATACAAATTAACCAGTGGTCATGCACTAATTGCATGCCCAAGTATATGTGCTAATCATCGAACTCCCTCCCCCGACCCCTCTTACCTGTATATGTGTGGCAAAGTATCCTACCCGTTTCAGGGTTAAGAATTGTTTTTTCAATGGTATAGCTTAGCAAGAAAGTAATTAGCCTTTTAAACTTTTGAAAACATAATTTGTTTTGAGTGTTTTTATGTTTCAACATTGTATTATTTATTATGCATTTTTAACGAATGACATTAAAGATTTATTACTATTATTATTTTTTTATTATTGTTATTATTATTTTGTTATTATTTTTTTATTTCTATTATTATTACTATTTATATTCTATTTTTAGTACTAATATATCAAGTGCTCTTTGCCCAGCATGTGTTGACCACTTTTTTCAACTTGTTTGTAGTTCTTTTGCAAAAATTATTTTTTCTGTTTATTCTTTGCATTTTGTTAAATTAATAGTCTCAAGAAAATAGCAGTACCTGAGATTTTGATCTTGTTGACGTGCTCACATGCGGTTCTAAGTCATTACACTCGCGCTGTAGCTTCTCATCCTCAACGATGCTGTTATCGCCTTCATTCGAGTCTTTCCTGCAATTCAGTTGAACATATTGATCCTAAAATGGTACTAAATGCGCCAACAAAAAGAAAACGTTTGAACTGTTGGTTATTGAACAATAATAACCTCATATATCATATACTAGTAGTACGTTATACATGTATTGCAATATGCTTTTCTTTTATGGCAAAGATATGGTTTTGGGCTATTAAGCCATGAATCTAACACTACACGAATCCGATACACACCTGATCGAAAATGGTTGTCCTTGTGATACTTCTTCCTCTGCTGTCAGGTCAATTACACCATCCGTCTGTAAATGGTAATGATAGGACACGGATGACACACTGATTGAAAAATGAAGAGATTTCAGTCTTGCTCACTTCAATTTGGTCACGAGTGAGTGCGTATATGTATTAGGAGTGCATAGCACTAAACTGTACTTCTAGTGAGTTAAAAATTTAATCATTTCAAATGTAATGTTGATTATATATATGTCTGTTTTTCATGAATTGTTATCACATTCAGACGATATGGTGGCCCATCCTGAGGACAGAGATAATATATTAACTATGTGATACGGTTGATGGTTGTATTAAAGTGTTTTAATAGTTTTAGTTAGTTTGTCTGTTATGGAAATGCGTAGCTTATCATTTAGTCTTTCATACTTTTGTACCAGGTTAAAGCCACAAACGGTTATTCTAAAAATACAGGGTGCTAAATAACAGCCAATAATTTAAGTAGCCTGCACAACATGCGCTCCAGGTTCGCTCTTTTCCAGCTGCGACCTCGCACTCGGCTAATAAGAGGTATGTATTGTTTTTATTAACTGAAAAATCTGTAACAACACTTATTTACTGTGTGATTGTTTGCTGCTTTTCATCTTTTTTTATATTTTCATTACAGCCTCAAAGTGTTCTTAATTTGTTCATATTTTTCAGGCGATTTGAGCCAACAGTTCTTATCAAAGTTGTTCTTAATAAATAAACAAAAGTGTAGACCGACAGATTTCTCGTTTTTGCAAGTATACTCGGTGTACATGTAATGATCGTAGGAGCAGGCTGTCACGTGTTGCCCTCGTTAAATAAAGTCCCTTTACCTTTACCTTTGGAGAAGTAGCTAATTTTACAAATAACACCGGCTTCGCTTACCTTAAAATGCTTGGATATGTTTGGCCCGACTTCCGACTCGCAGGCCCGCTTCGCCGCCAAATGCCTGTGGTTTGAAGAACAAACATTACTTGCAATGTAACAGTAACTGGAACTACCGATCTCCGATGAAACTCTTTTCCCCATTTTCTTTCAACTCCTGGGACTAATCGGGAGCAAGATGATAGCATACTTAACCAAACCTCGTCGTTTGCATTTGATTTGTATATTAAGGGAAACGTATTAACCAATATTAAAGATTGAATTTTTCCAAGGAACCTTTGCGAATGAGATACTCAACCCATCCGTCCAGTATTGAAACCACCCAGCCCACAACCAAGAACAAATCGATATAGTGCTCTTAAAGCATTGGAACGCTTGCATCTACATTTCTTTTTATTTGTATAATGTAATAAATTATTATTATTATTATTATTATTATTATATTTTTTTTAAAAAAAACTATGTCATGCATGGGTTTTTTTCGATGAACGTTTTCTTGTTTTGTGTCACTTGACATTTAAACGGACACCCCATTAACACCGCCACTACCATGAATTGCCAAAGTTATCAGTAGCTAATAAAGTTTTACGTTACCTGTAGCTAGAACCAGCGCACAATATTGAAGCAGCCTCCGAAACCGTTGGTCTCAGAGCTGGGACTGTGACGCAGCAACGAAGAAATAAGGACCACAGTGGGAGCCACACTGATGCATGATCCTTTTCATACTTTGGCGAGACACTGGGCAGTTTCTCTTTGCGCTTTAGCTCTACAAGAGCCTTAATTTTGCTACTGACGTTAGCGAGATCTCGATAGTATGGACAACGTTGGTCAGGATTTACGATGTTGAACAATACCATCCCGAACGCATACATATCGATTCTCTTCAGATCCTCAAAGGAAGCTGAGGACATTCTTCCTTCAATAAGAATTTCCGGTGCTTGGAACACTGGTGTCCCTCTGTTTGCAATAAAAACAAAACATGCAGCGTTAAAATACACTTTTGACTTCACTGTAATAAATTCTAATTGAGCAAATAGGCTCTGCAAGCATGACAGTAATCCTCAAAGAAACGCTCATATCATGAACCCCATGCAGAAATAAGTTATCCAGATTCAGATTCAATCCACTGAAAGCCTGGTCGAGTGCGGATTCATCGTATTCCCCTTTTTGATTCCCAGAATCATGATCTGGTTTTTTTTCTAAAGAAATGCACCTTTTTGTACACATTTGGGCCTACTTTGGAGTGCCCCGTATCGCTTTATCGTTCGTGTTAGGTTACGTTTGCTCGCGCGAGACCTCATGCTACAGTGAAGGCATGGTCAATCATAACACACAGTCCCCGGTTCTTCGAAAGCCGGTTTATTCTTAACCGTTGACTAACCCTCGAATGACGTGACCACTTATAGTTGATGCAAAACTAGTAATGCAAGTTTTACTGGAACGGATCCAAATGCTCACGACTTCTACAACTGATTTCACAAACGACGCAAGAACAAGCGCAGAAACAAGCGCAAGACCATTGAGTCTAATGAAAAGGAACCATTATTATAAATCAATAACAGGGAATCGTTTCTCGAATCCTTTCCTCACGAACCTAGAACGAGTATTGGATTGGTGGATGAGAAAAAACTTCTCGAAGCATCCCTTGCTCTTGCTTCGAGTTCCGTTTTCAGGAGAAAAATTTGGAAGCAGGCAGAGGAACAAGAAAAGGAATAGTTTCATCCTTATGGTTGCTTCTCTTCTTGTTCTCGCGTCAAGGTCATTTTACGGTGAAACGAGAACTTTGGTATTTGTTTCACTGTGCTTGTTCTTGCGTCGCCAGTAAAAACCAGGCCTACAGGATTAAAATCCCAGAGGCGCCCGGACATCCAGGAAATCATATTTTTGAAACTTTCAGCAAGTAGGATTGGAGTATTTTCAATCCTCTGGGCTTCAAGCTTTTCGTTTTATTCTATTTTGTTGCAGAACATTCAACAAACGAGAAGCAGTAAAACACGGTAAGAAAAATTTTATAAGAACAACGACGAGGCTCAATTTTGCCAAATATTCAGAACGTTGGAACAATCCAGGCTGAAATTTGAAATCATAAATGCAAAAAAAACTGAATAACAATGAGGCTCGGCCAAAACTTACTGGTTCTTATAATAAAAGGCCTGTATACGGACCGCTTCTACAACCCAGTTCGCCCTTTCCTGTTGAGACAAACGTCCAATAATTACTGGGTTGCCTGTGGGCAAACCACTCAAAAAATGGGCTCGTTTTTTTTGTTCTGTTTTTATTGTCAGAAAATTGGAAAATTGCGCAATCCTCCTAATATGGGTTAAAATGACATCACGCGCTGTGCGACTGGCAAAACAAATTGACATCACCATGACAACTTGGGTGAATCGAAGTGAGCACGAGGCGACAAGCCTTTCCAGAATTTCATTCAGCAATCAATCTAGTCTTCATTTTGGGTTTCTGTTCTTTACTGCAATGTTTTTACGAAAGAAGTCTGCAATTACATGTACTAGAGTTGCCCCAGTAGTTTTATTCTGTGTTTCTATTGGGTCGAATAAGTGGTGTTTTAGAAACTGTAGGTCGATTTGCTAGATTGTTCTACTGTAACACAGGATTGGAAGAATCAAAGAAACTGGGAGTAGCGAGGGGCATTTTGGCGAGGCGTTTTAGTATAAATTAATTTATTTGTTTGTGCATCCGACCTAGAGTTTCAAACGTCACTGCAGATTGTTTGCAAGATTTCTGATATTCATTCACATCTAATTGGTGTATTCTGGAGTCTTGATTTTTTCTACTAGCCTTTTCAACTTTTCAACAGGGAAGCTCTTGCCATGTAAATATCTCTTGCATTCCGCTCAATTGCTTGCGAATTGCGCATATGTCCCAAGGGGTTTGGAGTTGTTTACCCAACCGCGCTTCCCGTGATAAAATATCCTTCTAAAGTATGAACGATAAGGTAAAACAGTCCCTGAAATGACAATGAGTGCACAAACAAAAGCCAATAAAAATACCAAGATGCCCCTTCGTTCCTTAACGTAAATAAAAATAAATTGTTCGCCAGTGTTTTGGTTTCATTCTGCCGTGCACCAGAATTAAATGATCTGTCATCCGTTGCATAAAGGCAAATCAAAATATTGTTTGCCGGTTAAATAGTCCATGTTTTTTTTGAATAGCATTATTGCTTTTAAACTTTTTTTTTTTTTAAAAAGTCAATTTAAAAAAAATCAAGGTCCTGCAATCCGGTTAGATGGCAACCCAGTGAAGGCTTCTAGACCCTCTTGTTTTTATAAAACTCCACTGAAGTCGACTCTGGTAGATTGAAAATACACTTGCGATTTAGAAAACTTATCGAGGACTGTAGTCACGCAAATAAATGCAAGTTACGATTTTTTGTTCTTTGCGAACCCTGCGAGCAGAGATCCCTTACGCTTTAAAAGAACGTATACTTTTTTGACTGAGCTACCTTTTCTTTTAAAATACTTTGAAGATTTCAGCTTACAATATTTTTAATACATTCTTAAAGTTAAACATAACTGGTCCGTAGGCAGGGGAGAGTGGTGCGCACGGCACCCCCCC
>JAOBRG010386715.1:0-10827 GCA_027574985.1 Umimayanthus nakama | reverse complement strand
CCCGTACAAGCCGTGTGGTTTCTGAGGTCCCCTCGCCACTCCCCTATTTTCCTTTTATTTTTTTTGTTTCTTGGTATCTCGCTCATTGTATGTCGTGGCAAATGGAATAAATAAATAAATAAAAATAAATAATTCAGGGTGTCAGGTGTCCTATTTTTCCCTACTTTTTCCAATTTTCTGAAAAATTTCTATTTTTTCCTTTTTTTTCACAAAATATCTATTTTTTTCTATTTTTCAGCAGTTTTTTTAGACTTTCATAAATTTTGTTTTGCAAAAATTAAAAGAGGTGTCCCAAATTAAGGAGAATCAGTTGCTCAGGTAAAAATCGTATTTGCGAGGTAGCAAGTTTGTAGTCTTTCTCGCCAAAGTGATCACAGGATCAGCTGGCATCTGTTGTTTGGCCTCAGAGCAAAGACTTATAATAACATTTGCTAATGACAGTTTGTGTATTCGGGCGTGTATTTTGTTCCGTGGATTGATGTTCTGTACAAGTACTTAGTGAGTAGTGATTCATCTGCTTTCCTTGTGATCTCAGATTCTTTTCAATCTGTATACATGTACAGGTGTAATTGTGTTTTTTTTTGTGGTTAGCTCGGTTGATGCAAAAACTAGTTCGTGTTTGTCTGTAAACATTGCAATTTGAATGCATGAGTTGTGAACTATCAATTAGCTATTATGTTAGTTTGTTGATTCTTCTTGGCTTTTTATGTGTATACCAAAATATAGAGAAACACAACCAACAGTACTGCTTGAATCTGCGCTCTACATTGGACCTTCTGAATGTTTTATTTGTTGGTAGTAAAACCGCAGACATGAACAAAAGCATTCCATCTTAGAAATGTTTTAGTCAAGGAAAATGTTTAAAAGGAAATACAATCCAGTGTATAATGCATTTCTGTCGGAGTTTCTAAGAAGCACTGCCCCTGTATTTAAAGAGTTCTTAACCGCGTTCCAGACAAGTGGTCCAACTGAACATGTGGTATATCTAGAGTACATGTACTGTATGATGAAACACGCCTGACCGTTTGAGAAGATTTGTTCGAGCAGATCATCTGAAAGATGTATATGGTTTGGCAGATGTATATTTTAAAGGACTAGAACAGGACAAGAGAAGATTTACAATGTAGAAGCTGCATATGAGGTAATTACTAAGTGACGCAACCTCCAAACTCCACTAAGCTATTTCAGGGTCAACTGTGAATAGGCAGAGTGTTAGTGTTGCAGCTATGATGCTTGACACTGCTACATGTACATGTACTGTAGGAACAAGTGAGAACAGGAAATGCAGCAGTTAAAGGCCTTGGGTGAGAAACAGAAGTCCTTGGACACTAAAATACACAAACTTCCTAAAAAGGCTATTCCTTCAGCACAGCCACCAGCAAAAAATTTAAGAAATTGAGTTTAGGGTGTCACTTTTGTGACAGATGATGTTGTAACTGTCTAGTTGAAGTTATGACTTGTTTTCCGAGAACTATGTTTTTGTGATTCACATTCAAGGATTGGTATGCAATGTAAAGATTCATAGATTTTCTTTGTTGCTCATTGATATAGGGACAGAATCTTGATTTATGGATTTATATACACAGTGTGCATGGAAATAAGCTTCAAATGCAGTTTTCACATCATTATACATGTAAATCGGATGATGTCAGAGTGAAAATTAAAGAATCGTTCCAGACCTATTTTTTCCTCTTTAAGAAGAAAGTTCCTATTTTTTCCTATTTTTCAGCAATTTTATTCCTACATGTGTTTTCCTATTTTTTGCAAGTCATTTGGCGCTTGACACCCTGATAATTGAAAACTTTCAAAAAAAGATTTTGTTTTTCACCATGCGGATGAATGCATTTGATTTTAAAAAGCCATTCTTTTCTACCATTCAATTTGTTTGCCACAAATGTGGTCGAAAGTGGCAAGAGTATGTGTAGGTATGATTTATCAAATATTGTAGTACTTCGTAAGTAATGACTCTGATCATTACCTTTGGTTTTAGCAGCCCTCGGATGACGTTACTTGTAATTCTGGGGGTCATTACTTTTGGATATAAAATTTTGTTCGTAAATGTAAAGAAATGAGCATGGCACAACTGGACATTTGGGAAAGTCATGGTTTTTTTATTGTGTTACATTGTAATTTTACTTGGTGCCATTCTTTTTTTAGTTGGCTATCTTCTCTCGCAACTTTTTGCACAGTTGTATAACCTTTACTTGTTAGGCTGCATTTTGAGTACATGTAGTTATATATACATGTAAACATTTACAAAGTTTTCAAGAAAGTATTCATTGTGATTGGCGGGGTGTTGGTAAAGTGGTGGCCCACAGACAATTGACAGGGTATCTGAAGCACGTTACAGTGTGGATTCTTGACCTTTACCCCACTATCCTATTTCAGACCAAAAAGAATATTACATTGTGCACTAACTGTATTTTTCAATAGCTATTTCAGAACAAAGTATAGTTTTATTTTGCTTGTTTATTTGGTTTCAGGTTAGGACAAAGAAAGAAATTTTGTTCACCACAATCAAATTACCCTTTTTAAGGCCAAATTAATTGGCCAGAAAACAATGAGTAGGTACCCAAAAGCGTGACATTTTCCCATAATAAACAGCTGTATATATTTTGAGAAGACTTGAATTGGTGCAGCATGTTTGTTCTTACAGCTTGTCAACATTATTGTTACTTTGGGGAGCCAGACATGCTTGTTGTACCAGAAAAAATGGAAGATGCAGCTACAGGTATGAGCGTGTTTATCCGAGGCCCTAAGGAATGATTCACAGTCAAATTAATTAAATAATGACCAATTGATGTCAAAGCAATACTGTGGAAGTTTGAATTTTCACAAGTCACGCTATTCATTCATGTACATGTACATTAGCAAATTAGCAATTAAACCTGTGAAAACAGGGATGGACTCTGGAAAAGTTATTTGTACATGTACATGTACTGCTGCAGTAATGGATGAGTTAATCAACCGGGGGGACTCCCATACTAACAGGGGCAGGGCTGATCGTCGTACCCTTTAGGGGTTAAAATCCTGGGTTTGGTTAAATATTTTCTTTTCTCTCTTCAGCAGTGTGCGGGAATTACTCGTTCATTTTTCCAACCGAAGCAAGAGTTACGCAGCAAACAACACAGCTGTCAGTAGCTTTGCTGAAAGCAAAAAAAGTGTTGCCATTTACTTGAAGGAAAGCTCCAAACACCAGAAATTGTAAAAATATTAGAACTTGAAAAAGACCTGACAAAACTGACTTCCTATAAATCCGCAGATACATGTATTTTAACCGGTGGATAACTTCTATTCAGCTTTCATGCAACAAAATCCTGCCATGTGAATAAATTTTAACCACAGTATAAGGATCTTTATCTGGTGGAGAGCACTTATCCAGGCTTCGACAAAACTATGAGTTTTTAATATTTTTTTATTAATAAAATCGAACTTTTGACACCAAACTCTAGTTCCCCTCAATTTGTATGATGATATCATCAATGCTCAGACATTACTTAATTAGCGTCAAAAAGATGTGAACAGTTGTGCAAAATTGTTAAAAAGCAAAAGGCTAAAAACGAACTTTAACACCCTGTCATAGTTAAGGGATATTTTCAGTTGTTTTCATCAAATGTCATTATTTGCAGCTGTTGAGGGAACATTGGCACAAGATCAGAGTGACGAACTAGGTGGACCGAAAAACAAGAAGTTGAAGACAGAGGAGGGGGAGATTAGTAAACAAGGTACATGTACTAAATGCACCATTGATGGAATGATTCAAACATTGTTTCTGTGTGAGCACAATCTTTAAAACAAATTAATTTGTGTCTTCTGTTGCTATTTGGTTCAGGTACTTTAATGCATGTTTTGTATAAAAGCAATAAGCAGTAACAACTTGATGTTTCAAGAACAATAGCTTGGCAACAATGTTACTCTAGATGTACATTTACAATAACTTGATTTATTGTGTTCTTTTTTTTCACATAATTATGATTCTTCACAGTTCATGTATCTCGTACCAACTATATTAAATTTCTCTAGAATCACTGACTGGAATAGAAAGAACAGTGCAGCCACTTCCTTGGTACATGTACCTCGGCTGCGCATGCATAGTTTTTTTGGTATGGTAGATAAGTTGTTGAGCACTCTGGTTTATGGACTGTACTAAACTTATTTTATACTATTTGTATTACACATTGCTCACTCTTTTTAGTTTGCAATTGAGCACTCTGGTGATATACAGAAATCAGTCTCAAAATCTATCTCTGAGCTGCACTGCTGAGCCCTCAAAGGACGAAACAGTACACGTCTGCAGATTGAGTACTTTATATTATTATATAAATATTGTCGTAAGGAAAAAAAACGAAAGAGACTACACTTTCATCCCTACGTGCCTGTTTCATTATGAACACTCCTCAGGGGAGTTTTTAGTGAAAAGAATATCCGTGACCATTGCATTTAAACCGTAAAATTTAAAATTTACTCGCTTTGTATAAATGGTATGATTGGCATAATGAAGTGTTTGGATTAGCTGTAAGGTAATAAGGCTTTGTTTCTGTGATGGCATGAAGATACGACTCTTAAAGACAACTTGCACATGTAGAGCAACAAGTGGGCAAATTGCATACATTACATAACAGGAAAGTCACGTCTAATGTTAATCTAAAGCATGGTTTTGTAAAATTGTTCATTCAATTAATACTCACTATAAAGTGTACTGAAGAAGCCTGAACAGGTTAATAAAATAGTTAATACATCTGTTATTAGAAGCCAAGAATTGTCTGTCTCTGTTTTTTACACACAATTATTGAATATACGTACGTGTACGCAAAAGATAGACTGTCTAAGGGATAACATATCTTACATTTATATCCAGTATGTTTGCCACTAAAATATCTGTACATTCATATTCAGTGTGTTCCTCACTAAGATATATGTAAATTCATTTCCAGTATGTTCCTCACTAAGATTTCTGTACATTCATATCCAATATGTTTCTCTCTGAGATATCTGTACATTCACATACAGTGTGTTCCTCACTAGGATATCTACATTCATATCCAGTATGTTCCTCACTGAGATATCTGTACATTCATATCCAGTTTGTTCCAAACTAAGATATCTGTAAGATCATATCTAGTATGATCCTCACTAAGATACCTCTAAACTAATATCCTGTATGTTGAACATCACTAAGATATCCGTAAAATCACATCTAGTATCATCCTCACTAAGATATTTGTAAAATCATTTCCAGTTTGTTGTTCACTAAGAAATCTGTAAAACCATACCCAGTACATAGATCCTCGCTAAGATATCTGTAAAAATCATATCCAGGATGATCCTGACTAAGATATCTGTACATTCATATCTAGTATGATCCTGACTGACATATCTGTACATTCATATCCAGTATGTTCCTCACTGAGATGTCTGTACATTCATATCCAGTAAGTTCCTCGCTAAGATATCTTACATTCATATCCAGTATGTTCCTTACTGAGATATCTGTACATTCATATCCAGTTTGTCCCTCACTAATAAAATTATATTAATTTTGTACATTCATATCCAGTATGTTCCTCACTAAGATATCTGTACAGTAGTTGGGAAAAAAAAAAACTTTCCAAGATCTCGTTTCGTACCGCTTCGCTTCGTGCATTGTTTCATTTTGCGATATCTTGTACTAGATTTCGTGCCTCATGCATAATCATATACATATGTTCATGTAGGCGCGAGAGTGCACGAGATCTCGTACAAGATATCGTTTGGGATCTTGCGAGATCTCGTACCAGATGTCGTTTGGAATTTTGCCAGATCTCGTACGAGGTAACGTTTGGGACTTTGCGAGATCTTATACGAATTTTTGCACGTTGAATACATTGGAACAGATTTTGTAACTACGGTAAGCAATAAAGCGAACGCGCTCTAACAACCTGTGTTTGGGCCTGAATCAGTTGAATATAATTCTTTCGAATTTAACTGAGACTGAAAAACTTGACAACAAATGCCGTTTGAAAACGATACCGATATCAATGTAAATCTTGTCACGGAAGTGGATTCTGTGAGCACAATATGCAAAAATATTTATGTAAAAAGTGTTTAGCGAATGGTTCAGGTGGCCAAGGCATATGTCAACACAATAGAATGAGATATATCTGTCGAGATTGTCAAGGTTTGGGAATATGCGAGCACGATAAACAGAGATCTTTTTGTCCGCTGTGTTTTGGGTCGATGATATGCAAACATGAAAAGCGAAAAGATTATTGTAAAATATGTTTGAAAATATCAAATCCTGAGAAGGCAGATTGAATTAATAATTAAATGGTCGAACATCAATTAATTATTCATCGTGCGTTAATTTATTACGAGTCGGAAACCGGAACATTTATATTTTGCATGCGTCAATGCGTTAATATAAAAGATATTTTCACCTGCCATGCGTGGGTGTTATAATGGGAAAGACCAATGCCGAGTAAACAATGGCGATTTGAAAGCAAAACAATTGTATCGAAGCACTAATATCGGGTTTACGTATAGAATCTTCAAGTAAGGCTAAAAATTCACGGCGGACTTCAACAGCACCACCTGAATTTCCCGTTATCCCGCTGCGAGCGTTAACTTGAGCGCAGAGGATACAAAATACAAATACCTCGATACTTTGGTTTATTCTCGATAAACCGGCACTGGTTAAACCATTTGAAACAGAAGGGATAACATATTCATATTGTTTTTCCAATAAATTATTTTTAACAAATTGAATTAAATTTCCGTCTTCTGCTTTTCCCCCATAATCAGAAAATTTCATGGTTTTATTTGGATAGTCATAAGGTGTTTTGACATATCCTTCATTCGTATAATATATAAACACATTACCAAGCCCGTGATTGGCACCTTTTTTTATCCTTAAGTCTGTATTGGGGTCTATTTTAAATTCATTACGTAAACGTTTATATGACGGTAAATCAAAACTGTTATTATTTTTATTGAATGTGGGATCTCCTGGCAACGCAAAGTTATTCTGTATACCTCCAAGTTCAAATAAAAGACTTCATATTGTAAAATACACGTGGAACCAGAAGAACGATCTAATTTGTGGTGGTAAATGTAATTTCTTATCTTGAAATAATATTTGGCTTGAAATTCAACACCCAGCCGTTGAACACCAGATTGCCCAGTTTAACTGTTGGCCCCAAAGATTCATGTTGGGCCCTGAGAGCCTTCTGCTTGCTTCTTTACCGCTATAGTGCGTTAACACAGTATCCACAAAAAAATATGGAGTGCGCATGATGGCCTTGAGATAGGACGTGATTTGGAAAGCTTGCCGTGTGCAAAGTAAATTTTTAAAGTTATCGTCGTCTTTAGAGATGTCTCAGCCGCATTTAGCAGCTAGAAACACTGGAGTTAATGAAAAGAAACGTCTTCGTTCCAGTTCTGATTCTTCAAGTGTTTTGTACAGTCCTGAAGAAGAAGTTGATTTAAAAATCATTTTCAGAATGGTAGCGAATCTAGAAGAGACGCAGCTAGCCAACACTCGACGAATCGCAGAAACTCGAGCAAGAAAACAGTGAATTAAAATGGGAGCTTGTAGAACTGAAAGACTCGCTGGAATTTACTAAAAAGGAGCAGGACGAGCTTAAAGAGAGAATGACTCAGGTCGAAGAAGATGAAAGTAAGAACAAAGAGCGCCTTGTGAAACAAGAACTGTACAATCGTAGATGGAACATGCTCGTCCACGGAATGAAAGAGGAGCCGAGAGAGAACTGCAAGGAAAAATTAATCCATCTGCTAACGGATAAAATGGGAGTGCGGGACGCCCGGCATATTAGATTCTGTGGTGCTCACCGTTTGGGGAGACGAAGATTTGGTGGAAGAAACCGCCCGATAATATGCCGCTTTACTTGCCGCGAAGACAAAGAAAGGATCTTTCGAGCAAAGGCGAGATTAAAGAACACAGAGAGATCAATTAGTGACGACGTTCCAGAGGTTAGAGAGATAAGGAAGAGTGCTTGTCCCGACCCTGAAGAAAGTCCGAAGAATAGATCCAAATATGAAAACCAAAATTGTTGGTGACCAGATTTTGGTTGAGGTCCAGATGTTCCATCATGATAAGATACCAGACAAATGGTTATCCACTGACCAAGACGAATAGAAGAAGCAGCAGAAGCAAATATACAAGAGAAACATTTGTAGACGCTAAATGCCTTTAGACTTTATTTGCAATATAAATAAGACTCGAATTAGCGAAATTTAACGGTGAGCTTTTTCCATAATTTGCATCTTGTTTCCTTTTCAACTTCGATTCTAAACAAACTGCGCCAGTCTACCGAGAAAAGGCCGTTAACTGATTTGGCGGAAGGTGGGTGCCTAATTCATGTGTTTAACTTTTTCTTCCGTAAATCGAAAAACGAATTACTGATCATAACGATGGCAGTTTTATTTATGCAGATCTTTCAATAAATGACTCAGTTTTTTAATGTATTAAATATCTAGGCCCCAACCGCGGACAGACCGTGCCAGCCAAACTTCTTTCGACGACTAAAAAATATTCTTTTAAAAAATAGTATCGACTCGTCCAAGTTAATTATAGGCAGAGATTTTAATTGTGCTATTAACTCTGAACTTGATAGAAAAAGAGAAGCGGAAGCAAAAAATCAACGTCAAAAGACTATTCAACTATTTCAGGTGAATTAATTGATATTTTGAAGGAATACGCTAAGCGATGCGTGGAGGGTCAAAAACCCTGACAAGAAGCGATTCACATGGCATCGAAAAAAGTCAACACTTACGTTCTCCCGTCTCGATTCTTGGCTCGCTTCGGACTATTCATTTGATGCAATCAAATTTAGTGAAATACAAAATAAGACAAGCTAGCATAGATTTAGGTAAAAGAAAAGCGCAATCACGAAGACATAAGGAAGAATATATCGCTAAACGACTGAAAGAATTGGAACAGAAAATGGCAGAAGATAAAGATTTAGAAAGAAATACGAAGAAATACGAATATTTAGAAGGAGACCTCGAAAACCTCTACGACCATAAAATCAAAGGAGTAATGTTAAGATCCAAAGTGCGCTGGCACGAGGACGGGGAGAAGTCAACAAAACATTTTTATAGCTTAGAAAAGCGAAACCAAGACCGTAAGCACATCGGGAAATTACAGCTTGCGAACGGGTAAACTATCACAGACTCGAAAAGCATACTCCAGGAAAGCAGAGACTTTTATCGACGTCTTTATAATTCAAGCTCAATTAAATCTGATTCTATACAAGACAAAAAATTCTTAGAAAATGTGCAAAAACTGAGCTAAGAAGAAAAGATGTCTTGTGAAGGGTTATTAACAATAGAAGAATGCTCCAATATTGTCTCATCGCTACAGAATGGCAAATCACCTGGAAATGACGGTTTCACGGGAGAGTTTTATAAAGCTTTCTGGCCAATTGTGAGTGATCTTGTTGATAGTTTTAATGAATCGTACAAGAAAGGCAAACTAACAAACTCTCAGCGACACGCTGTAATAACACTACTGGCAAAAAAAAGATAAAAATAGAGCTTTTCTGCGGAATTGGAGACCAATTTCACTGCTAAACATAGATTACAAGCTTGCTTCTAAAGCAATAGCTAAGCGAATCCAAAAAGTTCTTCCTTCAATTATTCACTGTGATAAATGCGGGTACGTGAGCAATAGACAAATCGGTGATGCAGTGAGAACAATTGCCGATGTCATCGAATACACAAAGAAACACGATTTGGATGGTTTAATTATTTTTATAAATTTCGAGAAAGCTTTTGATAGCCTAAATTGGAACTATATGCACAACTGCTTAGATGCTCTTAATTTTGGTCCAACGCTTACCTCGTGGGTTCATGTATTTTCCAACAACATCTCGAGTTGTGTAATAAATGTTGGATTTACCTCTGGCCATTTTAACGTTACGAACGGGGTGAGACAAGGTGATCCCCTGTCGCCATATTTATTTATTTTAGCATTATAATCATAACAATACGATCAGAGGTAAATGTTGAAGGAATAAGTGCATATGGCAAAAAGCAGAAGATAGTTCTGTACGCTGACGATATAACGGCTATGTTGCCTAACATTAAGTCGGCAAAAGCTCTTTTTACCTTATTAAAAAAGTTCGAAAAATCATCTGGGATAAAAGTCAATTCAGAAAAAACAGAAGCAATGTGGCTTGGCTGTAGCAGACTTTCGAACAAAAAGCCGTTAGGAATATCGTGGCCACAAAAGCCTGTAAGAGTCCTGGGTGTATACCTTTCTTACGATGAAAAGCTAAGTGAGAAAGCAAACTTTGATAATAAGATTAAAAGTTTAAAAAGCCGATAGAATGTATGGCGATCCCGTGGCTTGAGCATGTATGGAAGAATTATGATCGTAAAAGCACTGGGAATATCGGAGTTTCTTTACATGGCCTCGCTGATAAATGTCCCGGAATGGGTGATTAATATTGTTGAATCCGCAATGTATGGCTTTGTTTGGAAAGGTAAAAAGGATAGAATCGCAGTTTCTTATGGTCTCACTAAGCAGCTCAAATTTTGGAGACATTGGTAGCGCTAAAGAAGTCCAGCGGAAATTCTTGAATTTGTTTGAAAGCGCAAATTCATAGAGAAGACCCCCATTGCCTATTCAATGGCAAGAAACTTGAGCTGCTTTGATCCGAAGCACACTGTCAAAGACAAAGAAGTGGCTTGTAACAGATTTAAGATTGCCCTGAAGAAATTAGTAGAATGTAAGAGAGTGGATATCCAGGATTAGTATTAACCAAACAGGTGGATAGCACTTTTCGCGCGCTCTGATTGGTTCATCAGAATAGGTATATCTAGTAA
>JAOBRG010386704.1:0-10827 GCA_027574985.1 Umimayanthus nakama | reverse complement strand
AAGACTGATTTCCCTGCAAGTATCTAGTATTCTCTTGTTTCGTCAGTCGTCGTCAGCGTCTAAAATTTATGAACAATTCCAAGATTGAGATATCACGTTTTGATTGAATGCGGTGTACAGACAGAAAGGTTTGTTCAATACGACTTATAAAAACTTATGCGCAAAGTTAAAAAGTTGTTGAAAAGCCGTTTTCCCGCAAGTTACCATTAACCATCTGTCTCAAAGTACAATTTCTCTGTTTGAGTTTTTTTTGTATTGCTAGCAAGAACTTATAAAAAAAACTTTGATATAAAGAACTAAATAAAAAATTAAGAAAGAGTATAAATATTTTAGTTTGTTTCCGAAGTAGAACTGTGGTGTTAATTTAAAAACCCGCCACACATACCATATAATTTTTTATATTAATTTGCTTACAGCGCTTCGGGAACCGCGGAGTTTACATTCTTCTTTCCTGGTTATTCTTTTTTCAAAAATTTTGAGTAGAACAACCATGAAAACCGTGGATTAATCCTGGTTTTATTTTGATATCGTACATAGCCAGACCTTTACATTTTTCGACAAGATATACATTTTATTCCGCTTTTTAGAAAAAGCAAGAGCAAAGTTTAACCCTTCTAAATCTTCAATTTGTTTTTATCACTAAAACGTTCATAGCATTCGCGTTTCTTCATGATTTACAAAACACAGTTGGTTTCGTACGTTACGAAATGTGTTGAGACAATCGTTCTCAAGTTGGTCAATGTAAATTAGAATTTATGCTTGTGAAGTAACTGCGCAAAACCCATAATTTTGATCTTTTCTAAATTACTGCATAACTTTTTGGAAAGCTCAACACTGTTTTTAAAGATTGTTCCCCAGAGATGTCTTTGAGGCACTGCATCAGAATTTCCAAAATCTGAGACTGTGCCGCAACATAGAGACAAAGTTTGATAAAGGATTTTCATAGAGGAAGAATTAACTTTGTACCACCGAGCGAAGTATGAAGAATAAGTAATGACTCCGCTTTGCCCATAACAATAAGCAGCCTAAAAGATATTTTATATAAAGAAAAATTTTAAAGACCAAAAGTTCCTCAGTACATTGTATTACAAGCCCGGCCAAACTCTACCGTAAGATTAAACACAATTAAACAACTGGATCATTACAAAACGCATTAAATCAATTCATCATGTCCTTAAGTTTTCCAAATTACTGGTTAGACAACACTGAAGTTAGCACTTAGGTCGGTGAAAAACAAACTTCGAACAACAAGATAAAGAAACCGTCACTAAATATTTTGGATACGAAGTTGTTTGACTTACCTTTACAGAGAAAACTAAGCCCAGAAACCCAGCCACGCTGGAACTCCTCTATTGAAACAGGTGGACAGGGTCTTCTCTATATTAGTCGGGAAAATAAATTTTATTTACATATATCCCATTATTGGTGAGGTTATGACTTTGATGGAGACAGGACGACTATTCACTTTTAGATGACGTTCGATATCAGCAGATGCTTTTTAGTACTTAGATCTTACTGCCTTTTAAGAACAACAGATCTTCTTGAATTCCCCAAGAAAAATAACATGAGTTCATTCTACGTTGTATAAGAACATAATCATGCATGAAACATTTTAAAACCCTGGCCAATATTAAAGTAAAAGAAAGAATAAATATATTTCCAAAAAGTAGTAATAATTAGTTAAAAAATGCCAAAAAGGTAGTTCGACCTTAACTAGCAAATGATGATGCAAAATGCAAATGCCAAATTTTACCTCTTAAACTAGACTATATTATTTTTGTATGAAGTGTGGTGCTTGAATTAGTTTTTTGAAAACTATTGTTACAAGTGTATTTTGCATTTTAGAGTTGAAGTTGCTCTTTTCTGTTAATCACCATTACTAGTAAAGGATGTAAAGTAGTGAAGGTCGTACTATTTTATCTGTTGAATAGTATTTCGACTTGTTATTCATCTACCAAGCAATTAAATGCAGACAAAGCCACAAAACAGCAGCTTTAGGTTTTGGATGTGAACACATTGACGAAGCTGTATAAAACTATGCCATTTATAAACATTTTAAAGCATTTATTGAGTATGTCCAGGATGTTGGGGTGTTTCATTGCAATGTCTCACAAGTTAAAACACGAGAAAGAATCAGATAAAAAACCAGAAGGTGGGAAGTGTCTACGAGGAGTAACTCACCCTCATTAATTTTCACAGTGTTAAGATATCGTAATGGAAGAGAAGTTTTGTGCCTTTTACCGACGTCAAAATGAAGCACAAGCTGTCCAAGTCTGTTAAGCGATCTTTCCTCCTGTAATTTGAATTTGTATCACAAGGGAGTGCAGCTTTTGAACTTTAAAACTATTAAACAGAAGTGCTTTGTTTGTTGTACTTCGTAAAGTTCATGTTACTCACCCAAACTTCATATATTTACGAATGAACAACTCTTAAAGTTTTAGAATCAGTAAATGAATACTTCCGGCAGAAATCCTGTTATCAAACCCCAAAGTGTGACCAACGAAAAAGGGATGGGGAAGAGGGGTGCCACCGCGTAAAGTACGTACTCTGACACAGTTAATGCTAAATGGTGCGAGACACCGTGGTGCCCATTCAGCGCATGCCAACATCGAGTTCATGGATGGACAGACAAACACAAACGTTCGAGAATCCTTCTGCCTCCCCGTCAGCAGACAAACTATCGGTTGTATCAAAAGCAGTGTAAAAGAAACCAGTTGACATTATTTGAGAGTGGGAAGCTGATGGTGACGCTAAACTTCAAGAGCAGCAAACCGCTGTTTTTACTGGGATCTGCATAAGACATTTCTTTTAACACTGAACTGCAGAGTTCACTTTCGAACAGATGTCCCGCCCCCTCTCCCTGTGTGCAAGTCTTCCCCTCCCTCCAATCATACTTGGTCTTAGTTATTAGAAGCATAAGAGGATAGTTTTTATGTCTAAAAACAGTCTTGATTGTATCTAACAGTCGAAAATAAGACCTTACCATCAAAAAAGGAATTTTTGTTGTGCAGCACTCTAATGCTATCGTGCAGGCAGACAACTCGAGCAACCTTTTGTAAATAATGAACGAGATAAAAAATGTATAGTACTTCCCCAATTTATACATACTTACGTCCGTATTTGAACGAGGGAAATACTGCTACCGGAAGTGTATAAATAAATGACAACATGGAAGATGATATAAATGATAATAACGATGTTGATGATGGTGACAAAGATGAAGATGGCGATGAAGAGGATTTTGATTATGACGATAATAATGATGATAATGATGGTTAGGCTGATCACCGGAGGATGATAATAACAATGATGAGCTAAGCTTTAAATAGAAAAGCCTTCATCGTTTAATTGCTATTTATAAGTCTACAGGCTTATATATTCGGACTTTTATAGGATATGTGTGTCAGTTATTGCACTTGGACGAATTACTCTTCATTTGCTTTCTCACTAGATTCTTATTACTAACCCTAAAACTTTTTAGTTGTATGGCACAAAATCACAACTTTAGAGCAATTTACTTTAGTCTTTATCAGTCAGCATCGAGTAGATTTCATAAAAAATTGTAAAAAACCCAAAACGTTTAGAAAGTTACTCACTGTAATCACTTATTTAAGTTAAGTGAACCCACCCTTTAACCCTGTCGTAATTTATATTTGAACTATAAATAAATAAAATAAATAACTTTATTTACGTCTCAAAGTATTTAGCCATGGGACTAATTGGGGAGACGGCACTGGTCTCGGCGTAAAGGCTGATGTTACGGAGGGAGGAAAACCGGAGAACCCGGAGAAAAACCCTCGAAGTCAGATTGAGATCAGCCAAATCTCAGCCCACATGCGAATCCCAGGGTTAGAACCCGGGTCCGTAGAGGTGGGAGGCGCGAATGCTATGCCTACTGCAGTGGCTTCGAACTGTACAACTACTTGCGACATGCTCTCAACAACGGGTCAAGTTTTCTATAGCTGCGCAAATGGCCACTAGCTTTTGCCAACATACAAGGAGACAGCAGGATTTCTCATTTGTTGACCAGTGGATTGTGCGGAGGTGCTGGGCACTAGCGTCTTCCGATGGCCAATTGTCGTCGCTTTTAACCTCAGTCAATTTATAACAAAACCTGTAGCTAGCTTTTCAGTCACAAATGCAAGTTTCCATCTAACTTAGACGACAAATACATAGAAGCGAGACCTGTTGGAGTATGGCACTATTCGCAAAGCCTTTCAGTTTTAAAACAAAACAAAAAATTCAAATTTAAGGGAAAGTCATTGGTCAATTTGTGGTACAGTTTCTAGTTTTCATCTGCAAATATGGTAAATAAAGAATTGGTTATCGTGTGTTATGTATTAGGCTCTATAGAACCCTTAAAACCTTAAGATAAATGATACAATAAAAATTTTCACGTGTGTTTTTGGCTTATCCAAGTGTAAAACTTATCTCGGTTTTATATCGGAGCAGGCATACTAATAGTTTGGGTCAAAGGTCGACACCAAAACTGGTAATTATCCCCTTTCCCCTGTGCGATCCTGCACGACAACTAAGCAACAAGTTTCTGGAAGTAAATAGTGTACGTTCCACCGAAGTACACCGAACAACAGCAGTTATTTATGGCTGTGACATGTGGTAAGAGACATTGCGACTTAAGGCATTTTGTTCTATTAATCTTTGGAGGAGGTGTTCCTAAGAGACCACACATCCAGACGAATTCTTGGCTGGTTTAACAGGTCCTTTGTCTTCCGATTCTTTCACTGGTTTGACATCAGCGCTTTCCGTGCCCGCGGCGGGTTTCTGTGGATCATCAAACGATTTGGTCTGTTATTCAACTGCCAAGCGATGATGCGCAAAGTTTTGACAAGCAACTGACTTGAATTTGTTAAGTAGGCATTCTCAGGTTTAAAACCATTGTTTCACATCTACAGTGTATCCACTAGAACAGTTTGAGGTTGAATTTGTGAACCAATTAAGAACACAATGTCTGGGACAAATGATTTGGTACCTAATTCAATCTGCCTCGGGGGAGAGGGGGCTTACAATTACAGCTGGAGGCGAGTGAACAGAATGGGGTCTCATTGTCACACTTTCGACTGAAGTTCTTATTTTCAAAGAATAACTAGAAATCGAAAATGGAAAACCTTTTAACAACAAGAATGACTGAAAGGTATCTTGCTTTTGAAATTGATCACCAAACAGGAGAAACGGTTGTTCGGGGACTACAGCCGATCGTATCCGGTTCTCCCGTTGTGAGCGTGCTAGCCAGCGTAGCTTGGCGTTCTAGTCATTCGGGAAGGCAAAAAAGGCGATCGCGAGTGATGAAAAAGTTGGCTTCGCCGACTAGCTCATCGCTTCGATCTTCGTTCTCACGGCTTCGCCGCTCGTTTTCTCCTTCCCGAATGACTAGAACGCCAAGCTACGCTGGCTATGAGCGTGCGTGGCAGTTTGGTGAGTAACTAAAAGTCTATAAAGAGTGTCAAATCGTCTTAGGGACTCTGGCCAGCGGCACATAAACAAACCCGGCGAGTTCCTCACCCTTTAACCATACCCCATTCCCCACCACCATCCTCACTCACTCACTAATTTTCTCACCTGGGGCACGTGGGCCTTGGTGACGTCGAAAGCGCCATACGTGTCTGCGGACCACAGGGGGTGGGGGGACGGGAGGGAGAACTCCTGAGCACTGGCCAGACCATAGGTCGCCTTCAGTTCTAACTCTGGGGCTTCGGCCGGGATCTTGTGGAAATATCTGGTGGAATGTGTCAATATTACTCCAAACAGTTGTCTACATCGTATATAAAATACCGCGGAAATCAAGTTTGATGAAAAAAAAACCTGGTGAAGCTTCACCGCAATAGTCTCCAGTATAAAACTTAAATGATTAATGGGGCAGATCGAGGGGTGGTTCGGTCGAAACAAAATTTATACCATACTTTCTTGACTTGTTAAATTACAATAAAAATTGAACATTTAGATTATGTAGACACACGGTTATCCGAACCCTCTCTCACTAAATCCTGGATCTGCTCCTGGATTAACTGCGACATGAGGTGAGAATGCAGGAAGCTCGTGCTCTGGCTTACGTATTTCCGCTGTTTGCCCCATTTGCGGGCTTTTAAAAGTGGCAACTTATCATATTGGTCGCTGTAAACATTCTTTTCTGAGAAACAATCTGTACTTGTCTCTTTTCTAGAGCTGTATTTCAACTTGTTTGGCAACTGTAAGTGTCTCACTGCGTCAGTATTTTATGAGAAGTAGTCAAGAGGTTCCATTTGTTGAACTGAATAGATGCCAGGGAGAGGAAAAGAGGATGTGTAATTGTATGTACGTAGGATGTCTTGGAACAAGGGGGCTTAATAGAGGCCGATGAGTAAATTGCTTTAAGCTTGGCAAACATCGGAAAACAGATTTCATGGTCACAAAACTTGTTACAAGACCAAATAGCGATATTTCGTGACAAAGTTTGCATCTCGAGATCGGTGCAAATAAACACTGATTAAAAAAGGCGCGATACCTGATTGTATGAACTGCAGCAAGCAAGCTTGATATTAAATGTTGGTTTTTCGAAATGATCAATCGAAGCCAACCAAATAGTTTCAGGTACATGTTCATCTACAATTTATTGAGTCAGGTACAACACCAACTATAAAATCTAAGTGTTAAAACTAATACAATGGAAACATTAAAAGTAAGATATCTACAAAAATCTGAATAAAAGTATTATGCATAGAAATAATAAAAATTACTGGTTAACTCAGACTTAAAACTATCAACAGATGTGGCATTCGCATAATCCTTGGGAAGGGAGTTTATTCGTTAATTGTTCGTGGAAAGAACGAAACACTTTTAAAACTGTCTTTCTGTGCCCAAGGGACTACAAACGAGATCCGCACCAACCCACTCTTAAAAACCTTATACCAGAAGCAGCACAACACTCTGACACTCTATAGTTCATACATGTACTCACATGAAGCCATTCTCATGGGTTGACTTGTCCAGCCTTTTCTTTATCTGTGGTCCAATGCGCCTGTAGAATGGATGTTCCCAGGGTCTGGCGGTAGTGCCAGGCCCCTTGATGGAGGAATATTGCCGACACAGCTCCTCCGCTTGCTTGTAGACTGCAAGTACAAAATCATTAAAGCAATTAATAGTAGTAAAAACAGTAACAACATATAAACATAAAAACAGAACAAAACAAAATACTGTAACAACAACTCTAACTAACGAAGGCAACATAAACTGCACTGCAACAGTAAACACCGAACAAATAGTGCCGGGTTCAAAAGAACATGTATCTTTTGCAGTTTTCCCAAAACTAGAATAATATCACGCTTCCATTATAAATACAACCAAATATAGTTGCAAGCCAATATGTACTTGAAAAGTTATGAAACAAAGTTAAGCAGAACCCCCTTACATTTTTCACTCTCTTGTAGAGACTTTATTGCCTTGCCACACTCATCTTTTTCAAGTAGAAGCTCCCCATTGTAGCAATGTGCCTAAGGACAGAAAAATTAATCAGGACAGCCAGATCGTCTGCTCAACGAAGAGATCAAAAACAACTCTCTTAACTGTTGGTCCTAGAGGTCTCAAGAACTCAAACACAAAGAAAAACTAGCTTCCACTAGTGGTTTTCAGAACACATTACAGAGTTAGTTGTAACTGAATTTAAAGCAACAGAGCTAATATAAAACCCAAATTTGGTAATAGCAAAATTATGATAACAGGCTTTTAGCTACAAAAGGTTGTATGTGAAAAATTACTTTTTAAAGTTTGCTCTTGATCTCATAATCAGAAATAATTTAGAACTTGCATGATTTAAATCAATGCCACACCTTAGAACTTTACCAAAAGCAAAAAACAAAGATCTGACAGAAGTGATAAATTTGTGAACATTAAGTTGGTAAACAAAATTAATAGTTAATATGTACAGTCATGTAGCACATCTGTCAACTTCATACAAATGTGTTGGTGTCTCGTTAGACAGGCACAGTTTAAAAGAAACTCAAACCTATATGACTGTATAACACACCATATTTGGGCATATAAGTTATACCAAGATTGCTAAGGTGTGATCAATGCTGTAGTACAGTTACAGTCTGTAAATGCAAATAAAACTTTATAACTTAACTGTGTTCTGTAACATTAATTTTTGAAGTTACAGTGTTCCAAAGTTTTGGTTGTCAAATCTTCTGAGAAAAATCATCTCAGGAATATTAGAACTGCTTTACTTTTGTCATTACAATAAAAATTTAACATTTTTTTAAGACCCTGTGAAATGCATATTGCAGTGTTCTCCCCAGGATTTTATGAAGACCAAGGGGTGGTTGTTGCTTAATCAAAAAAACAAGGTGGAGCTGGGAGGGGGGAACTGGTGTGCTGTATTTGCAAAGATAAAGCTTCCTTTTAAACAATTAATACCAATCAACTTACAGAAGGCAGAAAGATAGGATTCAAAGGCAAAGATTTAGAGAAAAAGTTTTAGAAAAGACTGGTTTGTTTTCTGCAACATTTGGTATTTGACGAGCAAGATTTTGCCCAAGGCAAAGCAGTGTTATCTCTTAAAGCAAAGGTGTTTAAGCCAAGCAGCAGGTATTTTATGCCAAGCGGCCTGCTTGCCTTAAAGGCTCTAGGGAGAACAATGTATTGTCATATTGTCATTAAAGTTATGATGATTTGACTTCAAATTCTGATCAATTATCAAGGTCTGTAGACCTGTCACATTACTTACATAGGCCAGATAGAAGGCAGCTTTAAGTTCCAAGTATTTCTGCCATTTTCCAGCTTTTGATTGGTCCACTGATTTTAAAGAATCACCTGGAATTAAACATAATTATTGGATTCTACTATATCAGTCTCACATTTTTTTCTAAAATTCATCATGAAACAAGACTTACAGCATTTAGGAAAAGTCAGGACTGAAATTTTATGGAGTCTAGGGAGGAGGCAGGGGTATTAAGTTTTATTTGTTCATTTTTGAGTTGTTAAAGTTCTGAAAAGTTACAAAATTATTTTGAAAGTAATCAACAAGCTCTCAAACTGTAGGAACAGTTTCAAGTAATAATAAATGAATTTAACACTGGTACTCGAATTTGCCCATTCCAAGTGTTGAGGCTGCATAAAATTTGTTAACGCAACCTCAAACAAATTTGGGCTCATGCTCATAAAAAGCCAATAAAATCAGTATATATATTATTTAATAAATTTATGTATAGGAAAAATAATTTCAAGTTATGCTTCAAAGAAAATTCAAAAACCTCACTCATCCTCAATAGACCCCAAAGAGACAGCTAATTCTTGTATGTAGGAATTGGACTGTTTAGTAAACTTGAAATTAAAGTTACCTGAGGTAGTGTTTTATTAGAAAAATCCGAAAACTTAAACCAAACCTTTTAAAAAGTAAATTAGCCTTATAGGTTTGAGGCAATTTGCAACAGTTCTTGTAAACACTGACCCTTTATTTATTATAAAATCAATTTAGCTGCAACTACAAAAATCTGTCCAACTGTTTTTGCTCTAAGAATTGGCATGGCAAATAAAAAGGTTTAATTAAAGTGTACACTTGTGTATAATCACTATTGAGGAGATTTTTCATATTTAGAATCTACTTAACATTCTGATACACATAGCAAAAAATATTAATTATAAAAAATTTACATCTGGATCCAAAATGACTGCGCAAAAGGAAGATTATGGGTCCGAGTTGGATAATGAGAAGTCAAAATTTTCCAGAATTCATACTTTGCGTCTTCAATTGTTGGAGAAATATCTTCCTTTTTTTGGAGAAATATCTTGTTAAAATGTGTTTTGATTCTGACTTTTCATATTATAAAAAACAGATGTAAAGAATATCAAATTTTCCTCCAGCGATTGAAGACTCCAAGTATGACTTTTGTTAGTAATGACATCATAGTCCTTTTTCTACCCATTCTTCCTTTTGCACGGAAATTTTAAAACAGGGAGTAAAAATTAATGTCACCTGTTTGAACCCTTATTGCCCCACGAAAAAAATCCAAATTAAACCAATGGCCGCCATCCTGAATTCTCGATTTTCAAGATTTTCTTAAAATTTTAAAAAGAAATCATATTGGAAATAACTAGAAAACAATATTTTATATGCCAAGACTACGAAATAAGTAGAAAAATATGAATAACTGCAAGTTTGTAATCATTTTTATTCAAAAAAATTAAAGTTTTACAGCAAACTCTGATTTCAGACAATTAGTATGATGACATCATTAATGATGATATCACTTAATTAGTGTCAAAAGATGTGTTCATTATCGAGGAGCAGTTATACAAAAGCATTTGGCAATAGGCAAATATTTAAGACCAAAAAAACCGAGTTGAACCACCCCCCCCTGCCAGTTTAAGGGTTACCGGTAATAGAAATTCTAATATTAAAATATGAAAAATAAAAACAAAGTGAAATATACACTTTAATATCTACATGTACTTAACTATTGTTTATTTTTATACTAACTTTCATGCAGAATACATGTAGATAATATAATATTAAATAACTGTAGAACCAAAATCTATTACCGTAACAAGTTTGTTTGGTATAATAGATCTGTACAAGTTTAGTATAACTATTCTACATGTAAAACTAGCTTACCGGCTGAAGTAAAAAGTTTGGAAGTTTCATTTGCCAGTGCTGATATAAGAGATGGTTTGTGTTTTAACTCCACAGCTCTAGCAACAGTCACTGTAAAATAAATAAAATATGTCAAGAAGCTTCAAATTAAAACACAAAACACAGATTAAACAAGTTAATTTCAATATGAAACATATTTTCAACAAAACTTTTGTGTGTGTGTCTGGGGGGGGGGGGGGGGGGGG
>JAOBRG010386682.1:0-10828 GCA_027574985.1 Umimayanthus nakama | reverse complement strand
ATTTCCCCAATTAGCTTGTTTGTAGACTTTTTCTTTATCTGTTTTGATTTCCGTGAGAACCTGCAGATACTTTCAAAGCAACATCTAGGGTTCTTTTTTTTACATTTTCTGAAAACATTTCTGCAAACGTTTCTTTGATCAATCTGAAAACGGCATGTTTTTACCTGATAGAAAAAATGTGAGTTCAACTAGTTATAAATATACAGAACACCAAAATTTTCAAAGCCTATATTTAAAACACTAACAAAATGGAATAACGCGTGACATTGACAGAGACCAGACATGCCAGAGCTCGGTTGAAATGAACAAGCGTTCAGATCAAGACAGGTGCAGACAAAACCACAAAGGTCATCATGTCTGGCTTTTTGCTCTTTTTACAATTTTTAAAAAAGTTTTATCCTTTAAGATTTTAGTCATTTTATATACTTTCAATAGTTCTGAAATATCACTGCCTATTTGTGAACGCTTGTCCATATTCTTCGAAAAGTTTTTTACTGTATCTACCAAATCGCTAGCCCGTCGGCTGATTGGCTTTATAGGACAACTAATTCTTCATGTTCACGATTTTTTTGTCTCTTGTATAAGAACAGTTGATATTGTCTCAATAAATACGAGCCGGTGTGTGTTAGTAGTCCAGTTTATAGCCGAAAAGATTGCTAGTTTTTAAGCAACGGGTCATTAAAAAAATGAGCATGCTTGGACAGGTCTATTCTCCCGACCTGGTACATTCCATAAATAGTAACCGGTCCCTTAGATAAATATACATCAAAGTTCCATGAAGAAAACTTGAAAAAAAAGAGTCTTAAGCTTGAAATCATCCCGACTCATTAGTTTAAATACAGTATTGCAAGTTAATGTTGTGATATAATACAGCAAAAAATTATGAAAATTAAACTTGAAAAGCAAACCACACTGTGTTTGTTGTCAATGCCCTTTGATAGTATGACAGCTGTACAGATTTATGAAAATCACAAATATTCATAACACTCATGAATATTAATTAGTATACATTCTTGAATATTTATGAGCCACCGCTCTGGTGGAAATTTCTGGGGAGAACACTGTTACGGATGGTCAGTTTAAGAATAAAAGTTTTGGTTATTTGTATTGCGTTTTTATCCAATGGGATCTTTCGTTCTCAGAGTAGAGGGCAACTCTAATCCCTTCCCTTCTTGCTTTACCCTCTTTTAAAAATACCAACAATGGTATTGTACATGTATGGCTTGATATTATTATTGTTCTTTGTACCATATCCAAACTATAAATTTTACAGATGATATCCTGTCAAGATTTCTCCGTCGCATCAGAGCTCAAGTGAAACAGTTTCAACACTTTGCGGCAAGCTTGAATGCCCAGAGGGAACAGGGCTTTATGGCTGAGACAGCCAACAGTGAAGAAGAGAAGTTGACAAGAGACCAGTTTAACATCCGTAAAGTGATTGTTGCCGTCACCAAAGCTGGCAAGATTTTTGGTCTAGACTCTTCAGGTGAACCTGTCTGTTTATCAGTGTTGACTGTGGCTCTACAGTAGAAAGATTTGTTACTTGTTTTGCTTACTGTATCGGCTGTACTGCCTTCCTAACCAATAGAGTCAGTCTTGTATTCAAACTTGTGAAAAAACTAATGAAAGCATATAGTTTTGTATGAACTTTTTTTGTAATGGTTAAACTGCGTGAACTTACAAAGTCTTCTAACCCCAGTTATACTTTGTAAGATTTCCCAATAAAGCAGACAACCCAAAAGTCATTCATGCTGTTTTTTACGAGACCCTTAGTCTTAGCAGTGCTTACTGATGTTGTCAAACTCTAAATTGATTTAAAATAACATGTTTTGTTTTTTTAGATGGCAGTATTGTGTGGCGATACTACCTTCCGAACCTTGCTCCCTTTTCTCGTCATGGCCGTGTGTTTTCTGTGTTGTATGAGCAGAGGACCGTCGCTCATTTTCCACTCACTGCACAGTGTTTGGTGCTGGGCCAGTCCCAGTCCAGCGAGGGTTCAATGGTGTATGTGTTTAACCCCATCACTGGTAAGCCTATCGGCACCACGCCTCGTACAGGAACAGTTCTTCCCTACAGGGTCCTGCAGTCAATGATGCTGCCGCATACTGGTAAGGAACACATCACAGCAATGGAGGTTCACTTTCGGTGTTTGTTTTTTTATTTGTTTATTTATTATTTTGTTTTATTCATATATTATAAAACCAAGTTACATTGTGACTGATATTGTTGTTTACAAGTTAATTTCACATTTAGAAAAGTAATCTTGAGTGAAGAGAAATGGCTCAAGCTTAGTTGTCGAATTTCACACTTCAGTATTAAATTTTACTGATAGTTCTGATAATCATTCATGTTGCCAGCTCAAAAGAGGCATGTGAGGTCAATTCTCCTTCTCTAAACCACCCGAAATTAGTTGTACAGTTAACTGATGATAATAAAGCAAATGATAGTATAATGTACACAGCAATTTATCTGAGATGAATGATAAAAATAAATAGTATTAGCCAAATAGGTGGATAGCACTTTTTGTGTGCTCTAATTGATTCACCAGACTCGAAACTGTATATCCTAGGATATTCACCTCCAGACGAAACTTTCAAAATGGCAACTCATTTTGCCTCGGTCACAAAGAGGAAACTTGTCAAATAAACGAAGAAGCTACTCCTGCAAACACAAAATCCACCTGTTTGGTTAATACTGAAACAACTATCCCCTCAGTGTTGGTGCCTAGTGAAAAGTATTCACCTTGCTGCTTTTTATTCACAACTCAGTAGAAGTTATTTCACTATTCACCATAGTTGTTAATTATTCCAACAGATTTACAAGGAAACTATAGATATGGTTAAATTAGGAGATTTAGCAATACTTCATATGTCATTTTTGGGGTAGAAAAGTTAATACCTTGATGAGTAGGTCATTGAGTGAAACAATCTCTCTGCTCTCTATCAAGCCCCCTCTCTCATAGAACCACTCTTGGGATCAGTTGTTCAGTAGTGGATTAATACTAACCCGGGGTTAAATTTTTAGTTGCTTACTTCAATAACCTGATTTGAAACAGACAGCAAACACGCCAAGATTGTGCTTCTCCTGGACTCTTCCTTCAAAGTTCACGTGTTCCCCAACACCAAAGAAGCTGTGGAGCTTGTTTCAGGGAAAGCCAACAGTGTTTTCTTCTTCATCACTGACAAGGAGAAAGGAAACATCAAAGGTTACATGTTGCATGTTACTCCTGGGTCAGATGAGATGCGTGCACAAGAAATGTGGAATGTTCATATACCTCCAGATCAACAGATCATCACAAATATTGGTGAGTTGCTATGCTTCTATAATATATATATGGAAATGCATTAGTGTCAGAGGTGGCAGGCATCTTTAAGAGTATGTGGGGGAGAGGGGGAGGGATTGGACAAGAGTTTTTGGTCGTAGGAATCAGAGATTGAGCACTTTACCATTAAAAGTTTAAGTAATACATTTTGAGTTTCAGAAACCACCATAAAGGCATTAGGCCATTCTTCAAACTTTGACAAAAAAAATTGATGAATCCAGTCAAAAGTTTGAGACTTATAAAAAAAGTTGAATTATGTAAACTATAGTTTTTTGTTTAAAATTGAGTTCACCAAGGTAAAGTTTTACTGGGTATCAAGACATGCTCCAAGCACATCTTTAGGTTTTGAAGTAATTGTATTGCTTTTCCTCGCTCTTTATACAATGAAAACATTTTACTGTTCTAAGTACTAAATCTAGGAAAGAAGGTAAACACTGGCATGTTAAAACATTCAGTATAATTATTAATTAAGCAACATCATGCCAATAACTTAAAATGAAAACTGTTGAACTAATCTATCTCTGATTATGTTGGTACATGTAGCTTCCAAGAGGATTGGAGAGCATGTTCATTCACTGGGGAAGGTTCTTGGAGATCGTAATGTACTCTATAAGTACCTGAACCCAAACCTGATCATGGTGGGGACAGTGGCAGTGTCTAGCAGCAAACCAATTGTTGCTATATACTTCATTGATGCAATTACAGGCAAGTTATTAGAAGATGTTTGCAGTTACTTGATTATATGATCCATAAAATATTTCAAACCACCATTGCATTATAACTTGAAATGTTGATGGGTATCAGGGAGAGAGGGTCTGAAGTCAATGTTTTTCATAGGTGTATTAATGTTTTGAGTCAAAACTTTGGATGAGGTGGGGGGAGGGGTTGGGGGACCCCATATGAAAGCAAAGGGATTGTCATGTGTTAGTGATTTGTTTTTGTAAATTCACATTTTTTGCTTGATACTCTACCTTTCTGTGTTGCAATGTTTTGGTTGGATTTATTTGGCTTTTTTATCTGAAAATATACATTACATACAGGTATTCATGCATTTTTGTACTTAAATTATTTCAAAGACCGATTGAGAATCAAAGTGAAACCTCCAGAGATGAGAGGGTTGGGGTGGGGAGCGATACAGTGAAACAATTTTTCTCTCTGCCCAGGGGAATTATCAATGTTTTCTTGAACCACACACAAGTAAAGTACACACTCATCTACTCCCTTCTCGTTTATTGGCCCATTTTCAAGACATTAAGAACTAAGCTGCCACTTATTGCTTGTAAAAAAAGAATACTGGAGTTTGGAAAAATTTTGTGGGATTTTGACAAGGATTTGAAGTAAAGCTGCAATGAAACTTATGTAAAAGGTATGGAAAAGAGTGCCAGAACTTAAACAAGGTTTAGATTTTTTATGATGGGCCATGAAAAGAATAAGAGCAAAACTTTCTGTTGCCAACCAATTACTCCCTGTAAGTGATGAATGCTCCCTAATGTCAATCTTGATAGGGCTTGACAGCCCGCTGATTTGGGGCGTTTAAGTTATTTCTATAGTTTTTGTTAACATTATTTAATATCATTTCAGGTTTGATAATTTTCCATGCTCGTCATAAGAATGCTAGAGGGCCTGTGCACATGGTCCACTCTGAACACTGGGCAGTCTATTCCTTGTACAACACAAAGTCCAGGCGTTATGAAGTCAGTGTGTTGGAGCTTTATGAAGGGTACAAGGAGAGAAACCAGTAAGAATTCCTCCTTCCTTTTTAACCCTCTTGGCTCCAAGCGTGCCATCCAGCATATTGTGCAGTGAATTCTTCTAAACTATCTGTCTCTATAGTTCCCATGTAAACAGGTTGGAGAGATTTTGTTCTTCATCTTAGAAAAATTGCAGTGTATGATCATTTGCCTTATTCTCATTACCAAACAAAAGAATTTTATGTGGATAATGTAAGAAGAACTTACACACTGATAAACTGGATGGGGCTGAAAAGAGTAAAGTGTGACAAAATATTAATTAAAGTGATCAGTGCAAAGACAGTCTATCTAAGTGATGAGTTCAAACTGTGACTTTTCAAAATACTTACTAGAAATTTTTAGTTTTTTGATAGCTACAATGTACACCGTCTCCTAGACTTATTTTGCATAACAAGTAAGTGTTCGGGTCACTTTTTTTCCCATAAGTACAATTCCCCTTGCCCCCCAAAAAGAAATAAAGTGTATTTTTTCTTTCCATTTTAGAATGAGGTTCTGTGACCGTAAAACCTTTAATATTTTAAGTTGTATTGAGGGAACAAAAATCACTGGCAAGGTCCTAAAACTGCTGGTTATTGTCAGAAGCCAGCATCTTTGTTGGACCGAGAACTATACTTGGATTACAAAAAAAATGTCTTGGCTACATTGTGCAAATCCAAAGGCTTCTATAGATTTGCACGAAAGTAGAGCATTTTTAGATCTTGGTGATTTAAAATTGTTGCTTAGTCTGTTTTTGCAGTTTCACAGTACAACAAGTGTTGCTTGGAATGTGAATTTCTTGGTTTTGAAATAGATGTTAAAAATGTTTTCAAATCATCTTTTGCCTGAAAGAGTATAAAATTATGATCGTTAAAACCGACGCATATGTATCCTTTTTTAGTACTGCATTCTCATCCCTGGACCCTCCACCACAGCCAATGGTTCTTCGCCAGTCCTACATCTTTCCAACAACTATTCGAACGTTGTCTGTAACGACCACAGAAAGGGGCATTACCAACCGGAATCTTCTCTTTGGACTGCAAATGGGATATGTGTTCAGTCTGCCAAAGAATTACTTGGACCCTCGGAGAAGTTTCACAGTTACTCAAGAGATGAGGGAGGAGGGCCTGGTGCCTTACATGCCCGAGATTCCTGTCAGCCCCCAAGCTTTTATCAACTACAACAAGACAGGTATGTACAAGTAGCAGGGTTCGTATGGGCCCTGGAAATCCTGGAAAACCCTGGAAACTTTTTGAAGCCCTGGAAACCCCTGGAAAATTTTTAATTCAGCCCTGGAAAATCTCAAAACTTTTTTGAAAAAAATAAATTTGCGAAACGGTGTTTGTTGACTTAAACACAAGTAACAATCGATTGCAGGTTTTCTTATTATTACAAAACTTTATTTTTTGTTAGAAACCACTGTTTCTTATCAAAACGATACCATTTGGAGCAAGTTGTTGCTTTACAGTGCATGATTACATTACCTTTGAAAGTTGTTTCAAACAATTCGTTGTGAACGTTACTTTCATTCCGTGCTTCAGTGAACCTGGAAAAGCCCTTTAAAACAAAGAAAAACAGCCCTGGAAAACCCTGGATTTTTTAATTTCTGAAGACTTACGAACCCTGAAACTTTTAGTTCTAATCAGTATGGTAATCCTTTCAACATAAAAGAAATTACCAGTATCAACAAGAGCCCTATAAAATAAGTGAAAAAGTCAAGGGCCCGGACAGAATCATGAACATGTTTGTTTCTCTGTTGCAACCATAGTGGCCAACATCGAAGGAATTCATAGCGTGGGGGCAGGATTGGAGTCGACGAGCCTGGTATTCACCCATGGACTGGACCTATTCTACACACGCGTCACGCCCTCTCGCATGTTTGACGTTCTGAAGGATGACTTTGACTACTGGTTTGTCGCTGCCACTCTGGGTTTGTTGGTGATTGTAACGGTCTTGTCGCAGAGATTGGCAGCTGTAAAGATGCTGAAACAGATGTGGCAATGAGTGGCGTTTGGTTGACCACTTGTTTCGCGCCAACTGCATCCATTTGGACAGTGGGCACTCATAACATTCTCCATTTCTTCTGCGGCAATTTCAGCCTTAGGAGGGAGGGAGGGGGTACTTACTCCAACTCAGGGAAGGGATGTGCCATATGATTTTCGAATTTCTGACCCATTATTGAGTAAATATTGCTCAGTAAATATCTCCTGTATTAAATTTCTTAGAATCGAATCGAAGCCAACGTCATTGGCTGGGTGATATATACCTTACCAGTAAAGCGATTGTATAGGAAAATATCTCCCCTCTGTACCCCACTCCCCTCACCACCACACCAAGCAATTTGCATCTACGCTCATCTCATGATAATAGTACTTTACTCTTTTAGATTCCAAAAAAGAAATAGCGAAAATGACAGTGCACTTCATGTAGTTCCAGCAATTTTACACTCCTTTCCAGCTTATCACAATTCCCGTGATTAGCTCAGTTTCTGGTCGAAGATAAAATCAAGATTTATAATTACATTTCAAAATTTTTGTTTTTCTATATGATACACTAACATGTACATTTTAAACTTGACAGCTTACAAGTCAATAACTAAATTCCAGAAGTACTGTTCTTGGAAGTCTTTGAATTTGGTTTTTATTTATCAAGAGTTCGTAGACTCTTGAGCTTAGACTTAATCCTAGAAAGTTCCCTAAAAGTAACTTTAGAGAGGCGCGGTAGATAGTTATTCCATTCGTGATCGTTGGCCTCAACAAAAAAGATTTTTCCGTCTTAGTGTTTGTTTTTTAATAAAATGTTTTCAAAGCAATTTGCTTATGAAAAAGAAACGTTAAACAGTAAGTAATATAAAATGAGTGTTATTTATTGTAATTTTATTCATCAGAAAATATTATCTCGATTGCCTCCAACAAGGCTCAATTACTAGTGAGCAACTTTGATTGATGCGGGAAGGCAAAATAGACTGAGATTTGAAAAATCCTAGACGGGTGCACTGTTGGAAACCCAGGGCTTTTAAGAAACAAACAGCCTTAACTCCCTTATTAGTTTTAAATTGACTTAGAGAATGTAAGTATTTACAGTTTAAAGGGAATGATTTCTCAAGAGTTGCGATCTTATTTTTACTTTAACAGTCCTTGATTGAGTGGTATTTTAAGATCGCATTCCATTTGCTCGTTCTGGTTGGCCGAAAGGAACTTGTTCTGGCCAGTTTAAATGGAATGGTCCAAGTTGTGCGTGTACACATTTCCGTCACCAATCTCCAATTCCCGCGCTTTGGTCGACCGGAGCAGGAGAACTGAGCGGCTCTGATCTGTGAGCAGGGCTATTCTGGCCAGAACCAGTTCTGAGAACTCGTGCGTTCGAGTTCAGAACTGACTGGTTCATGTGGGCCGATCATACTACACAAGTGGAAAATGATCTTTAACAGAACTTTGGTATTTGTGTAACTCTAGTTTATGGCGTTATATAGAGTGACATTTGTTATTAAGGCGATACCATTTAATACTATTGCAAGCCGTTCAAATGTGAAACCAGAGTTTCCCATAATCTTCACCTTCTTCGATTCCGTGGGAGGATAAGACGAACTTGTAATTATAGTATGTTGAGTTGGGTTTTTTCGTTCTTTTCTCGCATACTTGCCAACCGTCCTGGTTTTATCAGGACAGGCATGATTTTTGACCTTCAAACCTACGAAAATCGGGACGTCCTGATATTCCAGAATTTCAGCCAGTGCTTGAATTTGGTAAAATATTGCAGTGCTGCATGTTCCACACTCAAGTCTGAGTTGAACAGCTGAAATCTATGTACTGATTTTATCAACGTTAATAAATTTGGGGCATTTTCAGCGATTCTAGACTGAGAAAATTCAAACATTTCATGGGGGAGGGAGCATGCCCCCGGCCCCCCTAGAAAACGCTTGCGCCTTCGGCGTTTACGGTGAAAATATCCTGATTTCTTATTTCCAAATGTTGGCAAGCTGAGTATGCTCTTGTCCGTTTTCTTGTTATTTTGCTTCCCTATCGATCATATCTGCCAGGGTTGGGCTTTTGGAGGTAACTTTTATGTTGTGAATAACTGCCGATAATGTAGCCATTTTAGATTAAAGCTACTTGCTCATTAAAGCCTTTATTTGAGTCAAGGTCGAAGCAGAGGTAAAATGTTTCCTGGTTTCGTGAAGAAAGTTGGGTACAGTCTATGTTAACGGCATTGAATTTCGCAGTGGTACTTTGTTAGTAATGTACTAAAATGAGAACTAATCTTAGACGCCGACGTAAGTTTTTGGGAGTAACATAGATATAAACAGCATTACTAGAGGTGGTTGTGATGTGTATAACTATTGAGAACACTCTTGTGAACTCTCCTTGGCGGTTGGGTGGAGAAGACAGACAGCAAGAGACAGAGAGGCCTTCATCCACCCAGACGCATCCAACCCAACTTTTTTTGTCTGGTACTCTCCTCTTTATCAGCAGTTTTTACCGTGACAAACTGATTTTAGCGAGCATCAGGTTAACTCCATTTTTCATATTCGTTGACAATGCCCTTGACAAGTCGCTATGCTTTGTACAATGATAGTAAATATCAATACAAAGACACAAGAAAAGGTCTTTTTCCTGCCGAATAGGCCTATGCAGCTGGAGGTCACATTGTACAAAATCCAACATACTGTAAAGCAAAACAAAGTGACGAGACACGGGGAAATGTAAACAAAACTTATCTAGTTACTTGTGTTTTATATGGGGTCGTCTTTAACTCTACGAACGGAAGATCCCATTGGATTAAAGACAATATAAGTAACCCAAACCCTATTTTTAAAGAAAGCAAACCTTAACAAAGAAAGAAAGAAAAAACAAAGAAAGCGTGTTCGTAGAGTTAAGCCTTACCGTTTTATTGTGGATTCTGGTGCATTATTTTGTGTTCCAGTATCCATTGGACCTCCAGCTTCAAGAGGCCTATTCACCATTTGGTCAGTATTGCTTAATCACATTCTGCTTATCAGGGTACATTGTAGTTCAATGCTGGCCACTTGGACAGTAGTCGGTGTTTTATCGTAATTTTGCCTAAATTAGGTTTAAATAAGTATAGCAGAGAGCAACTCACAATAATTGCAATTTTATACATCTGAATAAAAAGGAAAACTGGCGTTAGTTTTACGATAGTTCACAGAATAGTGTTGAGAACATGTCAGGTGTGTCGTTTTCTTTGCGGATTTTGATGTGGATGTCCCTTGCCCATTGTATAGCCTTTTCGGCAGCATTTTCTCCAACGGGAGAGCGGAACTTGTTGAAATTTTTGCATGTGGAGCTTTTGCCCTTGCTACGGAGAACGTTATCTCGCTCTGAGTGGAACATTCTTCAAAATATTCCAAGTAACCCACGGCGTTCTGTCCTCGCGCACGTCGTCGAGGAAGTGTTCCCATTGGGCATTAACGGGAATGGTTTGGACACTGTTTCGGCCGTGTTATAGTTGTACCAATCACGAGTGCTACTTATTTTCACAAAGATGCAACGAAGACGATCCCTTTCTTGCGTTGTATCTTCCATTTCAGTAATTATATGGAGAGGATCCAACAGGGATCTTTTAAAATAATCTTGACTGGTACGTGGGAGTTCATTGTAGACTTGTATAGAATTGTTGAAGACAGATATAACATTACGTCGTTCGAGGGACAGATGAAAATAAATTGTCAGACATTGCGACTAGGCGGCTGCGATGTCGCTAGTTTAAAACTACCGGTTGTGATGCTGGAAGGCTTGAGCTTTGCGGAATTGGCCTTGAA
>JAOBRG010386671.1:0-10829 GCA_027574985.1 Umimayanthus nakama | reverse complement strand
TCTTGTTTTAATAATTGTGAACGAAAGATTAAACTAATATCAACACGTCGCGCGATTTATCTTCGCTAATTTATTGCTTCAAGGTGGACAGTCAAGAATGAAAACTACCAAAGAACCAAATCCTTTACCATCCTCCGCCACCAGAAGTACTTCGCGTGTGGAAAAAGCTCCAAGAACGACACAAACCACGACTCATCAGTCAATTTCAATATTACGTACTGCGCATGTTCAGAACCATAGCTTTCCTGGTGTTTCAACTGACTCAGTTGCTCAGGATGCAGCTGCAGTTTCTTCGTTACGCTTCAAGTCCCCTGCAGTTGTCATAGCGCCTGTGTTGGGGGCCACCTGTGGTCTGGTTTTCACTCTCTGCGTTATTTACTTGGTTCTTACAAGGGCCAGGAATGGGTCAAAACGAGGTGAGTCTTGCAATGGCTCATAGCTCATAAAACATTTAATGGCAAATTCATCGTTAGGTGTAACAACCAGCGCGCGCGCGTGTGATCTTTTAAAATAACAACAACAACATCATCATCATCATCATCGTAGACATCAACAGCAACAACAACAGTAACAACAATATTAATAACAACAAAAATATGCTTTTGCACCCAGTGTTTCAAATTTTAACATAGATAAGGGAAAAATTAAGGTTTGTGTAGCCCAGAGGTGGCATAGGAAGTGTTCGAGCGTTGAGTCCATTCATATATCAGTTAAGTGTAATCTAAGTTCGCTAAAACAAAGTGGAACAAAAAGGAAAACGGAAACATATTTAAACTGGTTGTAGGTAATGATGCAAATAAAGATACTTTCAATCATGTTTGTAAGCAGTTTTGCTTTAAATGATTTGAGTAATTTCGTATCACAGAATCGCCATTGTTCTGGTTTTAACTTTTGAAGACAATAGATTTTCGCGCCCTTACATCTGCTATTCTCTTGAACGGGTCTCTCTTGGGTTTCGAAAGTGATTCATGTGAAATTACTTGACACAGTTTACCTTCCAATCTCTCTTGAGAATATTCATGTCCGCCACTTAACATTAATACCATAACTCAAGAAAGATCGCATTCTGAAGATTATTTAAATCTCCACACGTAACAGTTAAAAAATTTTGAACACTTGCACCATGAACTCCTTTGTTTTGATATGAATAGAGGCATGGATTGAAAAGTCCAAATATGGACTTTTGGACCTGAAAGTCCACAAAGAAAACGATAAGCTTGTCAAGAATAATGAAACCCAATTCTGTGATATGTTTTATTTATTCATTTATTAGCAGTACAAAGTGTCCCTTTCAGGACCTTTCTAATCAATCCCACATACCCACCTGAGTGAAACAATAAGCATGAACCCAAATCAATCCCTAGGTACAATAATAGGTTTAAGAAAAACACACAGAACATTAAACAAATGTCAATGACAAAAAGCAATATCTTAATTACAGTGTCAGCATGAGCATGCCTTCAACTTCTAAGTCTGCGCTGAAAGCAACATGCCTGACAAGTATATTTCATTCTTGAACAACAACTTGTGATTTCCAAATCGTGACTTAAAATTGCTTTCCATCAATTCTATGTAGTGCTTCTGTTCCTGATCGTCTGTTGTTATATGGCACTGTCTGTATGCATGTCTGTCTGTATGTCTGTCCATCTGTATTTATGTACGTAAACAGGGTTGCGGAGACACATCGTAAACGTGAGCTGCGCTAGTCCTGAGCGACCTCCTTGCCACCTGCCAAAGGGGACCACCTACGTACAGGCTGCGACAGAACATTCTGTGATCGTATTAATCTTATCAGTAATATCAATCGCAAACACCACACCTAACTGTCTGCTTGCTGTTCTTGGTCTTCGTCAACAACGACGGACGAACAACGATGATTGAATGTATGTACGATATTTTCCTACAAATTGCCCGTTTCCGTGACGGATTCTGAATAAAAAAATGTTTTAAAATCTCTTGCCATACAACAACAAGGCCCTGGCGTGGATTTAGGGGAGGGGCCGGACGGTGAAAGATGACTAATAGCGGCACTGAAAAGTCGAACTCTGTCCCCCCTTTCTAGAATTTTGCGTCCGTCCGTCCCTGAGGTCGTCCGCCCCTGAGGCCGTTAATTTGTAATAAAAACCGTAAACACTGCGATATACTAATCACTACAACAGATAAAACCAATACTTGTCACTATCGTGATTTAGTGTTGCTGCCATCCCTGCGCTTTCTATCCCCTCAGGGAGGACGCGCAATATAAAATTTAGGTTTAGATTAGATTTGATTAAATTAAGTTAGTTTAGATTATATTCTCGACTGATGCTTTGAGGTGTCACCACAGAAAAAATAAGCCATTTCAGTTTCTGCTGTTTTCCCCCCTTATAAAAAGCTTTTTTTCGAAATTTCTTACGCAATGTTTCTGCTGTTTGTGAAAAATTGGAAATGAATTTCGCCGAACAGAACTTTTCAAACAGTTGATGGTGCTCACGCATTAGCAATTGCTGCAGTCTTCTCGGCCGTACTCCCTGGGTAAATAACTCGTGTCCAAGAATGTCAACTTTGGAATTCTAAACTGGCATTTTAACACCATTCAGAGTTAAACGCGAATCTGGATACAAACTTGTGTCATGCTTTTTAGGATTAGAGCCATAAACAACGAGATCATCTGCAATACTAGCTACTCTATTTCAACCTTGCATAACGTCAGTTACATTCTTTTAACGTTTCTCACCAGCAGAAGTAACTCTGAACACTAAGAGCTTATATCTGTACAATTCCCTTTGAGTAACCAAGTGCAATCTGATGAAAGCGCCAAATATTTTATCTCTAACATGCTAAAAACTGTAGATCCATTGAGACCATAAAAGATCTGCTATCTTTTCGAAGTGGGGTCTCAACCTCTTAACTGTTTCTTTCGTTTTTTGTAAATTACCACAAATATTTTGTACCCGTTTGGTTTCGGAACGATGACAAGTGGTGACACGCAAGCCATGTGGGAATTTAGTACTTACTCAATTATGTCCCTGAAAAACAACAAATCATCCACTATCTTTCAATTCAAACTGGGGACTTCTTACAGGCTGAGCTATCGGCTTTATATCTTCGTTGATATGTAGCTTGAGTTGATAACCTATTAGCATTTCAACTCCGGTGAGAATTTCATCATGTTTCTACATGTCAGCATCACTTCCTTCTACTACATCCAAAAAAATGTGCTTTCGGCAAGGCCAACTTGCGATACTTTTACTTTTCCTGCAGCGTTTTTTCGGCTCGACAAATTTTTGGTTACCCCGTTTGGTTTCGGAACGATGACAAGTAGTGACACCCAAGTCATGTGGGAATTTAGTACTTCCTCAATTATGACCCTGAACAACAACAAATCATCTACTATCTCTCAATTTAAACTGAGGAATTCTTACAGGCTGAGCTACCGGCTTTATATCTTCGTTGATATGTAGCTTGAGTTGATAACCTATTAGCATTTCAACTCCGGTGAGAATTTCATCATGTTTCTCACATGTCAGCATCACTTCCTTCTACTACATCCAAAAAAATATTCTTTGCGGCAAGGCCAACTCGCGATACTTTTACTTTTCCTGCAGCGCTTTTTCACCTCAATGTTTCCCACAACTTTGATCACTGTGTAATCATTCACATATTCCTCCTCACCAGCAACACACACAATTTCACATGTGAATGTTCCTACAACTTCATTCGATTACTTCTCTCCATAAGGAAACAACTTCTTATCACAATCGCTAAACAAAAGGTACTTACTCCTTAAGAAACTCCGATTACCTTATACCCAGATTTAATACTGTCGTTTACGGAAAACACTCGTTAAGGTATATAGGTCCCGTAATGTGGTCCCAGTTGAGTACGGAGATGAGAAACAAACCTAGCTTGAATGCTTTTAAGGTGGCCATCCGTAAGATGGATGTTTGTGGACTGATGGAGAACAATCTCTGTTGCTGTGATTTATGTAAAACTTAGCTTCCTCTTGTTTTTATATTTACATTTTGTATTTTATATAAGTATATAGCATTTTAAGATATAGGATAATTTACTACTTTTATTTGTACATATACTATTTTATATTTAGCTTAATTAGTGTCCCCAATTAGCTTCATGAGCTAAACACATTTGACACTCTCAATAAAGGATATTGATTGATTGATTGATTGAAAAGGTATGATGCTTTTGTTCGCACCTTGTCGCTTTCTTTTCTTTTAAATAATTTATTGGTTGCAATAACCTGCATAGTTTTTTGCTGCTCAAAGTCTTCATCTGTTATCCACCGATTTTTGAACACGGGCAATGCCCTAGATGTCTGATGAACTTGCTTTGGCCTTTTCAAAAACGTTCTGCGAAGTTAAGGATTATGACAGAACTCACTGGTTTCGTCAGTATGATCAAATCCACACGTGAGAGGCTTGTAGTTCTCATTTTGTTGAAACACATTTCTCTCAAAAGTTAAAACCAAACAGATATCCAGTACTTCTAGACACTCACTGAATCTGAAGTATGAAAAGTCTAAGCTTTCTTTTGGACAGCTTGTGTGATTCTTTTTGCCACTAAATACAAGCTGAAAGATCACTTAACGCGTTTCCAACTAACAGGGGTCGAAACAAGGAAGAATTGACAATAATTGAGTAGCTGTCTTGTGGCCAGAACTTTACCGACCAATATTTCTTTCCTTGCTCATTCGCTTCGTCATCACAAGAATGCTAAAATAATCTAGTTATGACGCATGGTACAACAAACACCATCCATGCCACGAATGTAATATTCTCCTACAAATGGCCATGCGCAAGAAGGATTCTGAACAACAACAAGTTTAGTCACTCGCCATAGAACAGCAAAACTACTGAAACCTTCTGACACACAAGTGCACTGCTGTATACAAATTCCTTACTTACTAGTTCCGGTTCAGGATATTACAGTGATCATTAGTATGTGGGTGGAAGTATGTACGTATGTATGAATGCATTATGCATGTATGTATGAATGTATGTATGTATGTATGTTTGTTTGTATGAGTGCTAAGGGTGTCACTTAATTCCTTGATAGCAACCTTCTCAAGGTGCACCCAGTTCTCCAGGGACTGGGCAAGGGACGGTATAACCCCTGGGCAGAGACTGAAGAAGATGAGTGGGGAATGGGTAGCTTTTTATAGAAGATAGTCCCTGATGATGGTATGGTTAAAAAATAGGGCACTTTTACACAAAGAATGAAAACATCTGGTAAGAAAGAGAGGTAAACTCCGAAAAAACCTTTGGTTGATGCAGCTACGAATCATCTCACATTGCTTGTAACTGGATTATAGCTGTGAAAACTCAGAGGGTTGTATGGGTGCAGCACAAGCACAGACTGCTGCGATCTTTATGTGCAGATATCTCTACAAAGGTCCTATGGCGAGTGATGATCGGCGACGTATACAGACCTAACAAGTTGGAAGTATGTAGTCACAAGTCAACACGTAAACGGTTTAAGGCTTATCATAACGTCGTTGCAAGTTTTCTGAACAGGAACTGACTTGAGCGGAGCCTTTTGTGACTGAACAGCCCTTTTTAATGAGAATGCTGCTCAGCCTAAAGCTTTCGAGGGGTCTAGAAAAGGTGACCTAAACATCGTCTGTTCAACCAAACAAGGTGGCCAGCTACCTGCGGCTGGCGGCTGTTCGCACCAGCAGGAGAAACAAGAGAAGTAAAGTTGATGCAAAGCATGGAATCAACATGAAACGTAAGAGCCCTCCTTGACCGTGACGAGTCCCGTAATGCAGAACGCAGAACAGCTGTTGTAGCCAGAGAGCTAACTAGGTATAACGTCGACATTGCTGCCCTTTCGGAGACCAGTCTGAGTGAGGAGGCTCAGCTTTCAGAAAAGGGTGCTGGATACACTTTTTTTCCTGGAAGGGCAAGGCAGAAGGAGAGAAAAGAGAAAGGGGAGCAGGCTTTGCCATTCGGGTAGAAATCATCAAGCAGTTTGAGCAACCTTACGGAGTTACTTAGTGACCGGATTATGTGTCTAAATGATCCCTATGCTGTTGACGTTTTGTAACTGTCATCTCAGTGTATGCTCCTACCTAAGGTAGCGACTAGGAATCTATCATGGTCTTTTATCAAGATTTGCGTAAAGGTATTATGTCGATACCGAATGCAGATAAGATTAAAAGATGAATAGTAATGCTCTTTCACTTCTGCAACCGCTATGCACAGAGTTTGAATTAGCAGTGTGTAATACCTTCTACTAGCAATAGGTCATGCACAAGGTAACATGGATACATCGATTATCAAAGCATGGTTATATCATCGCTCGAAAGCGAGACCTCCAGATGTTTGTACCGTAAGAGTTATGCGTGAGGCAGAATGTGGTACAGACCACAAACTTGTATGCGGTAAGCTGAAGATGTGTATCAAGAGAAAGGTGAGAGCAACCGAGGTCAAAGTGCAAAAGCGCATTGATGTTTCCAAGTTGCAAAATTCGGAAGTACGTGAAACACTCTGAAACACGTTTAATAAAACTGACGTTGGTGGAACTTGGGAGCAGTTTAAAACACAAGTATACACAGTGGCGGTGGATCTTCTTGATACTAAAACAACAAACCACAGAGACTGGTTTGATGAAAACGATGCCTCAATCACCAATGTCCTGAACGAGAAAAATAGGCTGCACAAATAGCTTCTTAGCACAGATAGTCCAGAGAGGATTGCTGAAAAACAAGTCTTTAAGGAAGCAAAGTCAAGACTTCAGCGCGAAACTCGACATATGAATATCAAGTGGTGGAACGAGATCTCGGCAGAAGTTCAAAAAGCTTATGACTTCAAAAATTCAAAGTTACTGTACAGCAAAATCAGACAGGTTTTTGGTCCACAACCATAAACAACGGTACCCCTGAAGTCAAGGGATGGGTCCGTCTTTATCAAAGAAGCTGTAGGAATCGTGGCTCGATAGACTGAACATTTTACAGATCTATTTGACAATCTATCAGCAACTGATGAATCCGTTAACAATGATTTACTACAGAAGGAGATCGTAACAAAGATGATGACTGACCCCACTTTTGATGAGGTGAAGCATACCATCGAAGAAGTTATCACTGGGAGAGCCCCAGGTCTAGTTGGCATACCTGTTGAGTTATTGCGCTGTAGAGAAGACAATATTGCTACTGCAGTTTATGCATTTATTTTCGGTGTATGGCATGGTGATCCTGTTCCTCGGGACTGGGTAGACGCAATTATGCTGTCTCTTTATAAAGGCAAGGGTTCCAAGTCAAGCTGTGTTGACTTTCGAGGCATAAGCTTGCTTGAAACTGTAGGGAAAGTCTTCTCCAAGGTCCTGTCGAACCGACTGATAAAGCGGATTTGTCTTAAATCATCCCAGAAAGCCAGTGTAGTTTTAAAACGGGACGAGGTACTATGGACATCATCTTTTCTGCCCCTGGAGATCGTAATACTAGATACCGTTGTCCTTGCGAGAGCTTGCAGTACAAAGATTGAGCAGGGGCTAATACTTGACCAGATGCGCTGGGCTGGTCATGTTATTAGGATGAGAGATGGAAGACTTCCAAAACACTTCTTTCATGGTGAGCTTATTACAGGGAAAAGGCACCAACATAAACCAAGGAAACGGTTTAAGGATGTATTGGAAGGTCATCTTAAAGATCTCGAAATTGATGTGGATGACTGGGAAGCATTGACGGAAAACCGAGCGTCTTGGAGATAGCTCATCAGGGAGAGATGGAGCAGTTTCAAACAAAAGCGGTTAGAGCACGCTGAATTGAAGCGTGCACTTCGAAAGGTGGATGATAGTGCTGTCCCTACTGATGTCTTAAATGAGCTGAAGTGTAGCGATGCGGACGTCTTCTTTTGTCAAAGGCATGTTTGGTAAACCAACTCAAACATGGGCAATGGCCAAACGAAGAAGTTTATGAGGAGGTTCTGCCTAGATGTCCTCGAAACCACATCTGTCTTTCATGTGGCTTGGTATGCAAGTCGGCTGGCGGTTTGACTAGACACTCCAAGATATACAAAGATGTCCCTGAGCCGGAAATTTCAAACTACGGAAGTTTCAAAGCGCACGTGCAAGACCAAAGCTGGATTAAAAATTACCTGCGTACACATGATCTGGCAGTGAACAGTTAAAGAGAACGCATTCTTCTGACAAGAAGTAGCAATCACTTTGTATGTATGTATGCATGTATCTATGTAGATATGTATGTGTGTATAAATGTATGTTATGTATGTAGGTAGGTATGTGTGTGTTTATGTAAAAATAATAATAATAATAATAATAGTAACGGTTTATTACCAATTCTTCCACTACAATGGCTCTTCGCCTGGTAAGGTTTTACTAGTAAAACTACGCTAAAAATAATTATAAGGATAGCACTACGAAATACATACTACTAAACTTATCTTACAATAAAACCTGCTTCTATTAACTATTTGTTGAGAGAACAAGAAAGGAGACTACTAGATACATTCTAGCCTAGTTTGAAAATGGAATCTACACTATTTACATACAAAAAAATGGAATCTACACTATTTACATACAATAAAACCTTACTCATCTATTGACTAATTGTTGAGAGAACGGTTTTTAATATTCTCAAAGGTTTGTTTTGAAAATGATTTTAGGTCTGCACAGGACTTGACTTCAGCCGGAAGTGAGTTAAACACAGTTGCTGCACCGTCCTGAAAAGTATTGCGCGTGAGCGGGGTGACAAGATTAATACTATTGCTTGAGCGCAGAGAGAACGTGTGTGCTTAACTTTTTCCAGTCGCAGTGACTGCATGAGGCCAGGTGTTACTATAAAGAGCTTTATGTACGGATCTTAAAAGGTGCCACTCCCAACGTTCATGCACAGGAAGCCAGCCTAATTTAAAAATGGAATCTACACTTTTTTTACATATTTGCCAATCACGAAGCTTGCCGCGGAGTACTGGACGCGCTGTAAACGATTGATCAGACGCTCTGTCAATTGGTAAAAGATGATGTCGTTAAAATCTAGATGAGACAATATAAGGCTTTCTGCCAGGTGTTTCCTCAGTTTGTAGGGAGTGAAGTTTTTAACCTTTCGTGGACAAGCAAGGGTTCCATAGCAGGATGATGCTAGATGTTTGACATGCTCGTCCCATTTTAGGTTTTCATGTATGTATGTAGTCGCTCCTTTGAGCTGCTTTATGATTTTACTTGTGATAATAGGTACAAGAAGGTAAAATGTGTATACACTCCTCAACATTCTGCTCCTGACAAAACTACTATTTGCAAACATTACAGCCAAAAGTCCCATATTTGTTGAGTGGTGGCCCAGGTCTAATGGGACATATATTAGTAGATGAGCCTTTGAAGTTAAGAGCGTGTCTTCAAAGTATTTCGCATAGCAGTACTGACGAGCAAAACAGCTGTCCATTTTTGCCAATATTTTTACACCTTGACCGCGCTTGCGTAGTTTCTGTTGTTGTTATTGTTTTGTTGAACACTCTGAAGAAATTGGTTTTGCGTAATTTAACTGGTGGCTGTTTTTATTGCCAGGTCTCACTATCCGGGAGTGTAAAGAATACAAGTATGATGTGTTCATAACTTACAGGAGCAAAGACGCCGAGGAGTGGGTGAAGGAAACCTTACTGCCCCTTCTGGACGACAACAACCTCAAGTACTGCGTCCACGACATTCACTGGGAACCGGGGCGTCTGATAAACGAGCACATGGTCGAGAGTGTTTACCAGAGCAGAATGGTGCTAGCTCTGTTGTCAAAAAACTACATGAAGAGTCATTTCTGTAAGGAAGAACTTCATTACGCAATTTACAGGAACTTAGAAAAAGGCGATCGATCGCTGATTGTTTTGAAGATTGATGACATAAACATCAAAAGGATTCCGAAAGAAATACGAAACAGAACCTTCATTGACACGTCATGGAAAGCATGGAGAGAGAAACTCATAAAGTCGTTAAAGACTTATTACAAAACAAGTGACGTCAGCAGCGACGTATAGACAGGGTTTAGCGGCTCTAACAGAGGGCGAATAGAATGCAAGGGAGGTGAATAGGATAAAAACTGCCCTAATTGGCGGACTGTTACGCACTTACGGCCGTAAGCTGCACTAAGGAGTAGCGTTACTAATGCTTGACTCAGCAGTCATTCGACCCCATCTTATTAGGCAACGTTTTTCCTGATGGGTTTAATACCTGGCGTGTTTATAAGTTCTCAAACCGAGGACCACTTCAGTGGCGGTCAGTAAAAAGTGCACACTGCAGAATACAGACCGGGTATAAAATGTAGACAGGGCTTAAAATTCAGACTGGGTGTGCAGACGAGGTATATTAAAGTGTAGATTGAGTAGAAAATGTAAAAGAGGGTAAAAACAACAACCCCGGCTGCGAATCCGAAAAGACCTGTTCTTAGGAGGAACTTCTTGACTTCGAACAAGCAATCGAACAATGCAAGTTGTCGTAATAGTGAGTATCAAGTAAAATCGTTCAAAAAATGCTGTAAAAGTGACAAGAAGGTCATATGAATAGGATCAGAAAGAGCAATGTGACTCGTCCGGGCTAGCCGCGAACAATGCATGCCACTTTCGTAACGTGTATTAAAGAAGTTTGGGGTTTCGCCTGGAAAATCAAGGACTCCTCCTGTTTGGAGGGATAATCAGTCATCAGTTTCGGTCTGGACATTAATGAGATTCGCCCCTAAACTCCAAGCATTCACCTATCTAACGATATTTCTAGTAAAGAGCCACTATCTTCCTCCCTCGCTGAAGGGCCGCGCTCCTTTAACTTACGCTTTCGGTTTGCGCAAGAACTCTTTCAGCTAGTTTAAAGAGTTCTTGCGCAAACCGAAA
>JAOBRG010386670.1:1343-15125 GCA_027574985.1 Umimayanthus nakama | reverse complement strand
GGAGGCATAAAGGAGGGAAAGAATGAATTGGTGATAGAAAAAAAAAAGAAACGAAACTAATAAAAAGATACGAAAAAAATCGAAACAAAATGAAACAATCCAAGCAATGAATAAAGGATAGTTAGTCACTTAGTGCACAACAAGTTGCAGCTTGGAACACTTACTTGCAAGGATTAACGTAACCAAAGCTCTAAGAGGCTGTGTTTCTTGTGCACCAGGATGGCGCCACGTTCGGCGGAAGTTTGTCCAACCTTGTATCGGAAGAGGTGTCGATCCCTACAGTTGTTGATAAGCTCATACAGGAAATCGAGGGGAGAGGTGAGTGTTTGCTTTTGGTTTACATACAAAGATACACTGATACATGCGAACGTACACAGACACACGTACACACACATATAAACTAGTAACAACTATTCCCCAAACGTGCGATAGATATGAGCATTTAGATAGCGGACGAGGTGCGAATCACCGAGTCGGCTATCATAAGCTCATATCCAACGAGCGTGAGTGGAATAATCGTTTAGTCAAATAAAAAAAACTAGATAAAAATATCTCGAATTTTATTTTAGTGTTAGTTCAGTTTATTAAGTGTCACTGCTCCTTGGTGTGACATTCGTTTATCAAGTGTTGTCACTGGATTCAACGGATTTATTTTCTACCTTAACCTTCTTCTATGTCACCCTGTGTTTTTATCTGCCTTAACAAAACGGCCATTTTGTGTTCGACAGGGCTGTACACAGAAGGAATTTACCGAAAGTCTCCGAGTGCAGCGGCAGTAAAAAAGCTCAAGAACTCCATTGTCACTTCAGGTAAGCTTTAAGATATTTATTTTGTTTTTTTTCCGGTACGCATCTTAGCTCATTGACAAGGGACGAAGGTACTGGCCGGGCCGTAGTTACAACGTTCTTGCCAGTTAATGAAATTTGAACCTGAGTCAAGACCTACCCTCCCATGAATATAATCTATCCACCCTGTATACGTGCCGAGCTCATGTTTGTGATTCTATGCCAGGTATTGAAAATGTCGATCTGAGTCCCCACCCTGTACATGTTCTGGCTGGCGTCCTCAAGCTCTTCTTCAGACAGCTCGGCCACCCGCTAATTACCGACGATCTGTACATGGAGTTCGTCAGAACATCGGGTAAGGAGTTCAGACGAGACCCAACTGGTGGGAGAGGAGTAGTTAGGATTGCATATGGTAGTGTATACTTACTTATACTTATATAGGTAAAAGTATTGTATCTCCTTCCACTCCCATTTTTGTATTTATTCTCTTTCTATATTTTCCCAAGTTATTTTGACAAATTACTTAAATTATAATGACCTTACAATTTATATAATATCTATTTGATAAGTTGACTAACTAGTATAGCTTCTTAGTTATTTTAGTCAGCTGTACCTAAAATCAGTTTTAGTTTAATATACTGTAAGTTTATTTTGTAAATTCAAGGGTACTAAATATAAAATTGTCATTTTCGTTGTACTGCGTATGCAGTGTTTCTTGATTGGGCATTTATTAGTCTTCCGTACAACTAGATTTGTGAAGTTCACCAGGAAACTCTGCTTTATATTTCCTTTCAGAACTAACGGAACAACGGATGAAGTACCAAACACTGTACAACATAGTGCAAAGGCTTCCAAAACCCAACCGTCATACCTTCGAAAGACTGATATTTCATTTAGCGAGGTGAGACAATTGAAATAAGAAAACAACAGAAATTCGAAGTTAAATTTATATTTCAATATCAAATCCAAACAAACACGGATGATGTAAGAGAGGTACAAACTCGAAAAAGCATAACTCAAACTAGACTGTCCTGCTCATGATTTCCCTATTGACAAATGCGGTACAAAAACATGAGCAGAGAGCAACGAATATGCAACTTATTCCACTACTTATTTGTATGCCATGAATTCTCTCTTAGACAACGGAGACAGATCTTTATAAATGATATATTAAAAGTAAATGCAAATTTTATTAAATTTGATAAGAACCTTTTAACTACATACAGCTAATCCGAGTCCTTGGAATAAGCCAATCAGAGGCAAGGACGTCTGCAAAACCGTATATCATGTCGTTCCAAGCGCCATCGGCAAGACAAGGCACAAATAAAATTTATACATTTAGCTATTTACTCTTAAATGTTAAAAAGACTTGATCTTCTTTCCAAAAGTTCCTTAAACTTGACTCTTAGTCCAAAGTACTGCTTTAAGAGCAGGCTTAATGATATACAGTTTTGCAGATGACATCACAAAATCAGATTAGTTGGATACTTTTCAACTTATGACGTTACTGATTTATTCATCAAGGACATTATGGAGAGCTATATTTCTGCAATCTCAAAATTACAAAGTTTAATACATACTATAACAAAGTTTTTAGAATTGTATTCTCTTTAGTTACATTTTTTATCCTTTATCACTTGTCCTACACTGATGTTAACATTTATGATTCCAAAGTGCCAGTAAATTACTGTTGTTGAGAAATTTGGGTAGTTATTGATGACAAGAGGAAAGTCCTAAAACATTCTAAACAGCGAAAATGATCTGTCTGTTAATGTTGTTGCTTGTAAACAATACGTGTAGTGCGATACTTTTCGAATTGAAAAACTTTTTTTAATTATTGTTATCGTTTTTTGTTATCATTGTCATTATTTTTGTTACTATTAACCGTTCTGTGGTTGCTTGAACAGACTTGAAACACACAGCGAGTCGAACCTGATGAACTCCAACGCGCTGGCCATCATTTGGTCACCTTGTATCCTCAGAACGCCTGATTGCGTGCCCCCCCTGGAAGGCCTCAAGCACGTCTCCAAACAAACCCAGTAAGTTCTGGAAGAACTCTCCTTTCTCTCTTTCTCTCTATTTTGCCTTACTCTTCACCAGAAAGTAAAACTGAAGAGAAAAGTAAACGCAAATATAAACCAATATTTAAAGAGAAACATCCAGTTTAGCACAGCTGGTTTAAATGGAGTCCTGATCGTCGTCGTGATCAACATACCCAGTCTAACGCTTCAGCTCGATCTATGCAGCGCGGCGGACTCGGCGCTAACTTTCGCCTCCTCTTGCGCCATTTTGAAAAAGGAGTCTTAGCGACCAGGCAATGGAGCGGGACCTAAGGAGGATGACTGGGGACTGGGCCAGACAGCTCAGTTAACAGACCGCCACACCGGGTTAACTCGACTCTTTTGGAAACGTACGTGGGTTCTTTTAAGTACCGCGAATGAACCCTGAGATCCTAGACCAACGGCTTAACGTTCCTGTCCACAGACGGTGAAGCAAGACAATATAGTGTCAATCAAACTTGTTTCTCCGAGACTAGTCACCTTAAATTAAAGTTTTAATTGCTACAGCTCTTTGGATAGGCCGAATCACCAGCCTGGAGTGTGGGTTTTGGTTCTGTCACTCTCGTTTTGGGGCGCCGCTTTTATCAGAAACAAACTGTTAACTTCGACAGATTTGTAAACCGAAACTCGAAAGTTGTTGCATTGTCTTTGGACTCTGACGCTATCAGCGGGCATCGCTTTGAGGGTCGCATAGTTATTTCGTGGTGGTGTCTCCATGAAGTCCTTTCGTTTCCTAATAATTGTCCAGATTTATATTCCAAATTTTGTTTTTTTACATTCATTGAAATACAGAAAAACGGTAATTAGACGCATGATCTGTTACTCGTCGACTCTACATTACTGATAGCTCATCTCAGGTTCTTTGCCGCTGAACAGACAGGCAGCTTCCCAGACAGAGTGACTGACTGACTGACAGCCGGAAAGCCTTTTAGTCTGGCTGACTAACAGGCTGAAAGACAGACAAAAGAAAGACAGACACTATTAACCTCTGATAACTGACCACAACTAAAACAATATGTGTTCTCGCCCTGAAGGTGTCTCGAAACTCTTATATCGGGGCAGGCAGCTAAGATGAAAGCAACTCTCGGAGACATCCGGGTTCTAGAGAAAGCCGCTGACACGGCGAACAAACGTCTGTCGCTTCTGGGAATGCAGGGCGAGGTAAGATAAATAACTTGTCCCGAGAACGTAGCGCTTAACACCCTTCAAATTCCTTTGTGTTTACCCATGTAGTCTGGGTCTGACTTTCTGTTTAAAAGTTATTCCACGAACGCACGTTGGATATAGGCTATCACAAGCTCACTGGGCGTTTTAAGGGAAAATTTTTTGTGATCCATATTTGGACAAATTTCAGTATATATGGTTTTTACCGTGAGTGGAGAGCCGATGAGATTATCGTAATTTCATTATCCAGTGCTTAGTATTTAATAACCCTTGTTATCCTATATAGCGATCATTTATGCAGAAAGAATTGTGAAAAACGGCACTTTATATTCTTGGAGAATGGTGCAAACAAAACCGTTAAAACAAGCTAATTGAGAACGCCATTTAGGGAACGACTGAATATCGTGTATTTTCCTTTCTTTAGCTTTTGGAACATGGGATGTCCCAAGTAGCAGCTTTCCTTTTCAGATTTGTCAAGTTTGTAAAAGCAAATAACGATTTTAGCGTCACGGCGGCAATTCTTATCATGAAATGCTATTGAACTTGCAGCAAGATGAAGGAATGGTAGAGAAGTTACTGGAGGGGAATGGTGACTCGGAGGAGAAGAGACTATTAACAGAACAACTGGAGACTCTCGAGCTGCAAAAGTAAGAGCCCCGACTTGTCAGTGATAATGCTTTTTTTTTGCTCTTTTAGCGACTTTAACTGTAGCGGCAGACCTGTAAGCAGTACTGTAGGGTGTTCACGACGCCTCCCCCCCCCCCCCGCCCACTAACCAAAAAGGTCCGCCTGATGAGATCGTTAACCTCACAAATGATACGAAATAACGTGATTATTATAAGGCTGACAAATTCAATGCATTTTCAACATTTTGACAATCTCAAATTTAAGAATTTATCCGGGGGAACATGTCCCCAGACCCCCTTCCTAAAAGCCTTGTAAATGACCCATTATTCCAAGATTAAATATCTGGTCCCGGTTGTCAGGCTTGACAAATCCTACCTACGGTCCTGTATCGTAGCATCTCAAAGCTTAAAACAAAGGGTTTTATTTGGCGATGGCCACTGGAATACTTACAAATACAGTGGGATTAATGGCTGTGCTCATGGTGGTGATATTGATATGATAATGATTACAGTAATTCATCAAGTGCCTCCAAAGAGTATAACCATTTGTGATTCGTTAGAAGAGAAGATATACGTCAACAATGTTTACGATAATGATAAATAAAAGTGAATTGATTATGAAAATGTTGTTATAATGATTATGCTTGTATTTGTTTTAGTAACAGTGATATATCTAGAGATAGTGCTGGTGATCGTGATAAAAATAAGACTATGGGCAAAGAGTTAGGATTATGAGAATGGTAAAGATTATAATAGGATTTTTACATCTAAGCTGTATCTACAAGGCTTAGAAACCTTGTGAGTTTTGATTTAACTGTTAACTTGAAATGCCAAAATCCCCAGGGCGGAACTGACTGCAGAGCTCTCGACGCTGGAGCCCCACTCGGGTCTGAAGAACATGGAGGGAGTTGACGGCATGTCATCCAGCGAAGACCTGACGGACGACGATATTGACAGAGACGCCGCGGAGGAATACGCCGTCACCTTCGGCCTTCCTGGTGGGTGGTTTGGAATGTGAGGCAGACAGACAGACAGACAAAGATACAGACAGATAGGCAGACAGAAAGGGAAACAGGCAGACAATTGAACAGATAGACAGACAAAAAGACAGATGAACGGATAGATAGTCAAACAAGATGGACAGACAGATTAACATCTTGACAAACAGACAGACAAACAGATTGGCAGATGATCAGATAGACAGACAATAGTCAACGAACACGTGCACAGTTATACGGTCAGCCATGCAGAAATACCGATGGCCAGAGTTTCCTTTCCCTTTTTAGCAGGCCATTGTAGGTTGATTAACAGATGGACAGTAAGGGAAACTGTGATAACCCTTCTCATTCCTTTAGACATACAGCGGAACCCCGGTTTAACAATATGCCAAGGGAGCAGTAAAAGTATATCGTTAAACCGGGATTCTGCCCCATACATTTTACTTTAACTTTTGCTGAGTGGGCAAAAACATGTTGAAAAATACATACATACCCAGACCGCAATGCACCACGGATGTAACGAAATTTGAAATCAATGTGCAGTGCATGCCAAGAACACAAAGCATTGTGGTTCACATTGCTTCCATGGTTAATACACGAATGTCGCCGTCCAGCAATACTATTTAAAAATTCGTTACATCCACGGTGCACTGCGGTCTGGGTATGCAACAATGCACAATGCAACAGTTCAGAAGACAGGCTATTTTGAATTAGGTGTATACAAACGCGGTTAAAAACATAGGAGTACGAGGAAGATCAAACAAAACAGACAGACAGGATAGACAAACGGTTCTTGAGGCAGTTGAAAACCTGATGTTAGCATTCTGTAAGCGTCAGAAATGGAAAGAGCAGGTCGAAGTTTGTGTATACCAAAAACTTGGAAGAAATTGAAAACTGTAGATCTTGTAAAGTTTTTAAAAACTGAAAATTTAACCGAAAGTGTATCGATATTTTGATTTGCCCTCCCAGCCTCGATCCCATGCAAACTCCCTTCATTCTCTATTAGAATTTCGGGGTACTTTTTGTTTTCAAAAACTTCACTCATGTCACAGTTTTCAATATTACATCACCGTACTTTCGGCACTTATTAACCTTTACCTACTCTTTCTATTTCCGACGCCTACAGAGTGCTAACGTCAGGTTTTCAATTGCCTCAAGAACCGTGAAAAGGGTCTTTTGTAGCTAAATAATGTATCTTCTTCTTGTGTTGTAGCTGCTCCCGTTCAGCTCACTCACCTCACTAAAAACCGAGCAACTCGTCCCACCAACAAAAAGCCCCCCTCTCGTGCGAGGCTAAAGGAGAACGCCTTCCGAAGCGAGTTGAGCCAAAGCCCCCTTTGGGTTAGATGATGTAGGATAACAACTGAGTACCCTGTGCTCGGAGCATACTTAAATGCCCTGCCGGATTCTACAATCCCCCGGTCCGGTAGGGGCCCGGTACTGCGGCTTCGTTGTGCCGAAGTTTTACAAATCTTGAATCTTCCAAAGGCCTCGGATTCGAGATGTAGATAGTTGGAACGGTCAGCTTAAGCACGGCCAAAGAACTTGTCACATCGGTCGCAACTGAAAGGTTTTTCACCAGTGTCTGTTCGCGCTTTGAGCACAGTGGCCACAGTTAACCGTGTGCAAAACTGAAGGGTGGATCATCTTTGAGGAAGCGTTTGCAGATGGGAGGACGTTTTAGTAAATATTATGGGCGTTAGCAGTAACATTATATCGACGGCCTTTCTGACGGGTTCTCTTCGTAGTAAACCTGTTTTCGAAGCAGTCATTACAGATGTTTCTTCGTCTTTTTCACCTCGAAAATCTTTCAAGAAAAGATTTTGGATCCTTTTTAAAAAGTGACATCGATGACATTGAAGTTTAATAGACAAGTTTATATCCTTGTCATGCAGTTTCTCTCCAACATTTCTATTAATGAGTGAGATGTTATGATAAATGATTATTTTAAAATGAATTTACCAATACCCAGTTGTCGATAATTTGGGCAGAACTCTGTCCTGGTTTCTTCGTGGTCTTTCTGTGTTTTAATTAAAAAGGATCGTAGTACCGCTTTAATGGTGAGTATAAATATCAGTGACTTGAGGACATTTTATGGAGGGGCTCTGGCTAAAACAGATCAAACCACCAGTGAACTTACATTCGTCGTAAACGCATTATCCATTATATTCGTTCGCACAAAAAAGAGAAATCATCTTGTTTCAAAAACATAAAAAGAACATTTGTGAAAGGTAGCGGATTGTTCTTTTGTCGAGACTTAGAAATCACTTCTCTTTTGCTACGCTTTGGCCACAGCTTTAAACCTGCACTTTATTATCTTTTTTTAATGACTCCGTTCGACATGATTTGTCAAAAAGTTTCACAGTTATGACTGGTCAAAATTAATTCAATACAATGTATAGAGAATCTAACGATAGTATTTAATATGTGAATAGTAATGGAGTAGCGATTAAGAAGTTTATATAAAAAAGAAGTCAAACGTTGTCTTGGTGAGAATAAACAATTGTCCGACTCCGTTTGCCCCTTTCAAGGTGGAAGAAACCGATTTTCAGCAAACTATGAAGGTATAAATTCAATAAAACTAGCCAACTTCAAGCGCTGTTTGTTTTTGTACTTTTCCCAGTCGTCGAGTAAACACCTTTCATAAGAAGAAGGGGCAGTTGTATTGAAAAACCAATAACATACTCTTTAGATATCCGAAACAAGTCCCCCTCTCCCCAGTGAGTACATGCCCAAGGGCGTTAAACGCCACCGTATCCGTAACGTTCTATGTATCCTCTTTGCAAGCCTTCAAGAAATCGAATACGGCTGCCGTCCACACGTAACCGGCGATTTCGGGCACCAAAAACGGAGGTTTTCAAATACGCTCTCCAGAGTGGTGACTTTTGAAAACGGAGACGGGCGAAAACGTTGGATTTCGAGTACGATGACGTCATTTCTAGAATCAGGGCTCGCTCTTTCGCACATACGACTCTAAAACGTCTCCGTTCTCGAAAGTGCCCGGCGAGGCCTTTTTAATGAGTAGAAGCGTTTAGTATTGACGCACAAGATGCCCATTACTTTTGTTCTGTTGAAAGGTACGTACGGACGGGGGGGGGCGTCTTTTTATATCCGAAGCAAAGCTTCACCCGCCCGAACCCCCCCCCCCCCCTCTCCCTTATTAAAAACGTACCTTCCCTTATGGACTTCAAACAACCCTGACGCGAAAGTCGGGTTATGTTCAATATACCAAGTAACAAAGAGCCCTGAGTTGCGTCACAAAGAATGCAACAATGTAGTCACTTTGAAACAATGAACGAGGACACCTTACTTAGTATATAAAGTCAACGAAGGCGGCTAATGGATTTTTTAACTCCCCCCCCCCTTTTTTTGTTTTTGTTTGAATGACTCATTCCGTTTTAATTTTACGCGGTGTGTGAACATGGCAAGTTTAACATTTTATTCACAGTTGTTCAAGTCTCGAGTGTAGCTGTTCACGTCCAGTTTTCTTAAGGGGGCAAGCTGGTGACATCCCCACAGGGAGGATAGCAATGGGGCTACTGATACCGAGAGAGAACAAAGGTTTGGGTTACGCCTTGTATCTCGTCCTCTATTGTTCTATATACAATTTTAATACGTTTATTAGTGCAAGCGAAAAGTCTATATAACTGTAGTCAATTTGAAGTTTTCTTTGACCAATCTCTTTAACAGAGGCACTTCTTTAAAGCCTGGTTTTCACGAGCGACGTAAGGAACGGAAGCGCAAGCGGAAGCGTAAGACTCTTGTGTCACCGTGAAAACGGGTTGACATAAGGATAAGCTCGACGAAAGCGGAGACGGAAGGAACGGAAAATTTCCTTTTTCTTCCGTCTCCGTTTCTGCTTCCGTTGAGCTTACGTCGCCGTGAAAACAGAACACAACGCAGACGGAAGCATAAGGAAAGGAGTTTGATATTTGCGTTTGTTCTTCCGTCGTTGCTATGCTTGCATCAAGCCCGTTTTCACGGTGACATAACTAACATAAGAGCTTTTCCGCTTGTGCTTCCGTCCCTTACGTCGCTCGTAAAAACCAGGCTTAAGTACCTCGGTGTCCGTACGTACGTATAAACGAGTTTCGGCAGTCTGTAAGTCACCCGTCACCCTTAACCCTAAAATACAGTGCAAGAGCGTCATTTTTTTGGCTAACTGGTTCAGTCTGCACAAGGCTGAAGGAATATTCAAGAACTTTTTAAAAGTATCACTGATCGTTTCATTGTTTTGGGAACGGTTTTGTTTGTTTGTCAGTAGAAACTCTTGTCGTTGGAGCTTTGAAGCAGATCATATGAAAACTAATAATTCAATTCGAATTCCCATGAGGTATCTAATTCTAAAGGGAAAAAATAACTGATATACCTGTAATGGTTTGTGAGTAGAACGCGTTGCCAACATTTAAATGTACACGAAGCAGTCCTATTTCTTTTTTCTGTCTTTGTCCAACTTTTGCAGATTAGTCTTGTGGTTTAAATAGTTTCGGCTCGGTCGGAGAACCCTCTTCAATCGAGTCAGAGGCAGAGTTTCCAATGCCCCATGACCGAGTTCATTTCAAGATCTTTTTTAGAAACGGAAATCCGTCTTAAGGTCTTGAGAGGAGATCCGATGAAAATGTGTTTCCTCCATTATGCGGCAAAGCACCAAGACGGATTTCTTTCTTTGACATTTTTCCTCTACTCGGGTTCTTTATACAACATCAATTGGACAATCACACATTACAAAATTCTGAAATCTACGATTGTTCAATTGACATTAGTTTGAAAACGTTAACGATAACAGCGTGTTTCAGCGCATTTGTCAACGCACACAGAAATTTCAACCCCTCGTCCAGCACACAGCCACTTACACAACACACACGGTCAGTCACTACAACAATTTTTATTAGTGATAAACAGCAAAATATTACATATAATATGATAAAAAAGTTGGGTAGAATTGGCAACTTCCTTGACCAAACATATTTACACATATTTTCGTTGTATTGTCAAGATACACCTGACAGAGTTAACTTAAAAAGATTAGTTGTAAATACTTATGGGTCTTTCTTAGGAAAGGCATGGAACGTCTTCCATGCACTTCCAACTTTGTTTTATATGTATATCGTTTGACATATTTCAGAACAAATGCACAAGACTGAAAGTTTGGCAGTGGAAAAAGGGTGGGGAAGGCTGTAGCAAATGGTTCATTGAATTCTTGAAATCCCTGCAAGGTTTGCCATTGCTCGAAAACTCTCCCACAGATCTTAGCAATGACCAATGTCCGCATTTGGATCAAAATGCTCATTCTTCGCAGTTCCCCAAAAATAAAACCAAAGTAAAACAGAGTTCGTACATCTTCAGAAATTCCAAGTTCCAGGGTTTTCCAGGGCTGTTTTACCGTTTTTTCAAGGGCTTATCCAGGGCTCCTGAAGCCCAAAAAGAAAAAAAACGTTCACAACGAAATGTTAAAAACAACATTTTTAAATGTTAAAATAGTTAATGTAATCACTGTAAAGCAACAACATGCTTCAAGTGTATCTTTTCAATACTAAGCAGTAGTTTGTATCTGATAGTTACTTGTAATGAAATCAACAAAATGCACCATTTTGAGAATTTATTTTCAATAAAGTTCTGTGAGTTTTTCCAGGGCCTGATAAAAAAATTCCAAGGCTTTTCTAGGGGTTTCCAGGGATTTCCGAGCTTCAAAAATTTTCAAGAGTTTTCCGGGATTTCCAGGGCCGGTACAAACCCTGGTAAAAGTTAAGTACTCACACTTTCGCCACTGCCCCCATTTACCCATCCTGGGATCACCAAGTACCATAATTTTACGATTGATACGACTAAAGGCAAAAGTTCTGTATTTCGGTCATCACACCGCAGTGCCACGCTCTAAGTTCTGCTTGATCTCAGCTGTGAATGGGTCGTAGAATCGCGCTAACTTCTTGTTAAACTTCATGTTTCTCTCATTAATGAAATCAATGCCCGCCTCGTCATACAATGGTCGCCGGCGGCTGTATTTGCCACGTTTTTCAATCCTACAAGAACAATGCAATCACAGGTTTTATTGTAAATGACATTGAAGTACCTTGTTGTTACTAGTTTTTTCGGCAACTTAAACTTTGCGAATTTGGAAAAGGACTATTTCCCGTAACTCAAATTTCGCGATTTTGTTTAATGATCTCACTTGGCAAAAAACAAAACAACAACATCTACTGCAAAAATTTCTGGACTTTTACAACTTTTTTCGGATATGGATTCTACAAAATTGCCTCAAACTGAACTTACTTTCGAGACTGCTGCCTCAAGACCAGAGCTTTGATTGTAAATATAATTATACTATAAGTACATTGAAAATAAACACAAGTACTCACTGTTTCTCCAGATCATTGACCATTCTGTCCACGGCAGCTTCAGACACCTTCCCAGCACCACCATAACTAACATTATCCACTGTGGGGTACAGCTCTGACTCATCCCTGAAAAAGAATGTGAAACAAGAAATTTAGTAAAACTAGCTATCTTCTAGAGCTCTGGGTTACATGTTTTTAACATACAAATATTATCAAAGTAGACATTGCTGTAGAAGGAAACTTCAGTTGGATGCTAAAAGCAAGATAAGTATTGCTGTTTTTTCTGTGACAAATGATAAAAACTATGATAAAAGAAATGTTCCTTAGTCAACAAACTTTAAACCTTTCCTCATTTCGGATCTCGGGGTCAACCATACATAATTTACTGGTTTTTGTTCACCATTTTGACACAACTGAAAAGATCTTTTTAATTTCTTGTCTCTGTAGTACTATTTCAGCTTAGTTCAGCCCCTAGTGCCTGGGGGGGAAGGGTTCTCCACTGTAGTTTGGGTAAGGGTGTGCCGCTGGGTTTGTGGAAGTCATACCCCTTACTAGACTAAATTTTGCAAATTTTGTGATCTTATACCAGAGTAACTTTTCAATCTTTTCTTATTAAAGTACTACTCTCTTTGCGATGCTGTTAAAGGGGACCATATTCTAGACCAATTTTCTATGAATACTGGACCCTATGCCAGAGTAAATGGCTTGAAAACTTTACCCTTTCCAGTGGCGCATACCCGTACAGTCAATACATTGGAATACCCCCTCCCCAGGCCCTAGTGACTCCCTGAAAAAACACATGTCAATTAAATCTAACCCATGCTTTCTCATCAGTACTTAACAGTGTGTTTACCTAACAGGATCATCTGTCTACTCAAAATATGAAACAAAGATATTAACTGCAAAGAAGTTTTACTTGAACAGAAGCACCTTAAGCAATGTGAATATAGCCAAGTGGTTAAAGCAGTTTATATAAATTGGCTTTTTTTCTTGAATTTAGTTTTAAAAAGGCAGCGTAGAATATATCCTGTGTTGTTTAAACTTCAAGTCCAGACAAGTGTTTTGAGCATTTTGTTTACTTACATCTCTTCCTTCTGTTGTTTGTACTCATTGAGATCAGGCTTCATCTGTTTTGTGAGTCTCTGGTATTGTCTGTACTGAGACGCAGAGTAGTCTAAAACCAAAACAAAATAGCACAGCAGGCAGTTACTGACTAGTTAAATTTTAAGCTCTATGGTAGACTGCTATAAACTTATACAACCGTAATAATAAACAAATAGTACACCTATGCATGTACCGTAATAATAATAACAATATGAATGGTAATAGTGGTCTTTAATCTTAATAATATATAAATACACATCCTATATTAAATTGAACAAGTGCAGATAGATTTGAAAGATAAAAGATCAAGCAAATATTCTCATTATTATCAATCTCCACCATCTTGAATGTTGTCACTTGGCTAGCAAGTCTAGTTCATCTCCAGGTCTTCTCAAGTGTTCATAAATGTTGCAGGCATTGTGCAAATGGGTTGTAATCAATCATACAGCATTGAAACAGCAGAAGAAAAACGAAGAAAACACCATTAAACTTGATGTATCAACAAACAGACAGAACATTAAACATTTTGCATCAACTCTTGTAAATGAATTCATGCTGGTGGAGCTACATGTAGATCTGGGATTTTTGCTGTATTTTTCCAGAAAATTAATTGTAACCAAGAATGACATTGAAACCTCTTTTTTCTGAAAACAGGCTTCTAAATCAGGTTACACATTATGCATGGGTGTGCATCATACATGAGCAAGTAC
>JAOBRG010386648.1:0-10830 GCA_027574985.1 Umimayanthus nakama | reverse complement strand
AAATTTCTCGTTTTTTCCATGGCCCTGACTGAAAAAAGAAATCACGTTTTTGCCATGGCCCTAACCAGCCACCGTAAGTAATAGTTTCTTATTTTTTAGGCTTATTTTATCAGTGTAATATATTAAAATTTTTGTGTAAGGCCAAGTTTACACGTCGCTTTAGTACAGCTCTCAAGTTTCACGAATTGATCTCGCGCATTTCGATGTAATCTCACGCAAACACGTACGAGTACCTGTAGTTTTAACGTATTAGCACTCTTCTACTGCTTAGACCGTCAGAAGTGCTTGTAATCGTAAAATTCCTTCCATAGAAGGAGTAAATGTGACTGGTTTTAATAATTTAGTGTGTTTCCGGCGATTCGAGTAGTACGAAACTCAAGAATTTTCCAGGGAAGCTTCACGGCCTCTGGCCCCCCTAGATGAAGCTTGCGCCATTCGGCTCTCGCTCAGCAAATAAACTCACTCTTCGGAAAAACACAAATTTGAGTGAGAGCTCCGCGTTTCACAGACGAGAATAATTCAGACGAATTGAATAACTAGTAATTTCATCTGTTACATAAAACTTATGGCTCCCATTTGGATGATGAATTCAGTTTAGACGAATTTAATGGCAATTGCGCTCCCTTATTGTTTGTGTACTGCCAAACTGGAACGGAAGTGGTTGGCTATTTCAAAATACTGGATTTTTTTGTTTCATGTGCGCATGCGATGAGAAGAGAAACGTCACCACGGACTCAAGATCATAAATTATGATGCACTGGAACAACAAACTTGAAATTTATGCATTCGGCAATTCGAAGTGTCTTCAGAGCGACGTTTTATCCGTGTGGGTACGTTAGACAGATAAAACGTCTGAATTCAACGCTACAGACCCTTTTCAGACGAATTTAATTGCTTGAGTTGTTTGGAAGCAAATATTTCTATGACTTCAGACTTCTTTAATGTACCTCAAAAAAACTGTATGTCACGAAAGACAAAAGTCCAACACCAAATTTTGTTTTCTAGCTGACACGAACCAAAAACTCTACAGGCATACTTCCTGTGGGCTAACAGGTTGATAACACTTTAGTTATCCAGATCTGCAAACATTACTTGCACCTAAGCTGCGCATGCGTCGTCGAGTTCTGTTTTTTATGCAAGAAAAGATAATCCTAAGAAAACGCATTTCGCATTGCTGCGCTACCCATGAATATCGCCACTTAGTTCAAATTTTGTTCGGAATGCAAGCCGCAACATATTAATGTTATTTACCGGCTGGGAGGTCCGTACAGGGAAAAACTGTGATCGAAGCCTGAATATGCCGACCGGGGCATCTGGACCGAGGACTGAGAAACTACGAGCAGCACTGTTTGCAAGACGAAAACCGTGAAAGAAACCTATGACTGGAAAAACAACGAAAGTTTACAAAATTATAGAAGAGTCTGACAGCTTATTTGAGAGAGGGCACTTTTTAACCCTATCTGGCCTGGGGACCGGGTTCTGCCCCACCCCCCACCCCTTCCCCTCAAAGGGTTGTTTTAGAATAACTTTTGGACGGATGGGATTTTAGAGCCAAAATTTCACGACTTTCCCCAAGTTTTAAGGGGAATCTTTCGACGTGCATTTCACAGCTCCCTAACGCACTGTTACCATGGTAACCATGAAATCAAAAGTGACCTTCGCAGTTTGGAATTTTTCCATCCAAACACTCTAATATGAATTTTTGAACTCAAAACACCTAAAAAATACTGTAGACATGTTCCTTACAATAAAAGAAACAAACTACGTGAAAACTCGAGACATGGTGCATTCGGGGTAATTTATTGTTATTTTTTATGAATGAATGTATATGTTGGTGTTTTGCATGATATTTTCAGAAATCTCTTGGGAAATGAGTGTAGTTATTTACTATTTTGCGTGCTAACTTTGAGTTGATTTCATTCAATAACAAGAGTTAAAAGAGCTTTGTGCTGGTTGCTATGACAATGAACTCTTTAATTTGTATGTTCTAGAGTTCAATAAGTGTTTTACAAGATATTTGTATTTGATATGTATTAATAACAAGTGTTTATGTCAGAAACAATGGATTATAATTGCGGTTTTAAGGTAATTTTAAAACTAATGGAAATTCCAAATAACTATGCTGTTGGCGAGAATTTGTAAATTTGACTTCGATCATGAGAAACGGCTGAAAGACCTGATAAGTCGACATCAAGCCTAGGCTATTTGCCGAGTTTACTGCCGGGATTGCTGTTCGCATGGTAGGCTTGATCACATCTATTTATTTATTTATCAACTATATTTATACAGGACCACCCAGTTCAGCTAAAAGCTGGTTTAAATAGAGGCCTGTTTACATACATTACAACATTGACGAATTACATGTAGAAAAAATCTAAAGTTACAAACAATCAATACATGCAAAGATCAGAGAATTCTTTTCTTATTAAAGTAGCATGGATTTGTCGGGTTCATGTAAGTGTATGCGTTTCTTGCATGACTTTATAAACTTCTGAAATCGAAAAAATGAGACGGCACAGTTTCAAGCAACATGCATCTCACTCAGTACAGGCAAATTTTGCTCGCAAAATAGATACTTCTACTGGTCCTGCTGACATTCTGCCTGTTGCTTAAACAGTTCTAGATCTATTCTGCTTGAAGTCGAAATTTTGCCAGCAGAATTCACCCGAAATCAATCACATGAGCAAAGTGGAGAAAATACTAGGCAAAAAGAAGGGAATGTGGAAAGGGTCAGGAGCAGTATGGATATTTTAATGTGTTTTTTTAAAAATCATCATTAAAAAATACAGTTTAATGAAACAGACATGCATATTATTATTATACATATATGCATGGCTCAAGTGACAATGATGCCCTTGCTGTAAAACACAGAAAACATGAATGACACAGATTTAAGCAGCTTACACTGGATGACTCCTTCCTCTTAAATGCAGAAGATGAAACTTTAAAATCTTTTAATAAAGTTCTGTCTTGTTTCAATACACAATCTCGACTCTGTCTTGAACCTGATCTGACACTTCTACTACTGATGTAAACAATTACAGTGTCAGCAACTGAAAAAAAGTTCTTCTTTGCAGTTCAAATTCATGCTGCAGTGACATGTTGAGGTTTCCCCTAACTAGCAAGAGTGATACAGAAGAGTTGAAGTTTTTACTGAGCATTGGCACTCAGTATGAAAAGGGGTGCCATTTTGAAATCAACACCAGCTTGCATTGATAACACCCTCACTTGATTCTATGCAGAAGTGAAAAAGAGATGGAGAAAATTATCAACTCAAGTTGCTCCACATAAAGCAGAGTGCAGTTGAATGGCCATTACTCAGGCGGGATCCAATGGGCTTTAGCTGTAATCCAGTGCCACCAAAACCAAGCAACTCAGAGTTACGTACACTGGATGTACATTTAACTTTTACCCTCATTGTAGCAATAATCAAGAGCAACAAAAAAGTGTTACTAAGGGTAATTGAGCTTATTTCCTTGATTCAGATGATGGGAAAAAGAAGAACATTGAATTATAAATTCAGTGCAAGTTTTTAATTCTTCCATGTGCTCTCAATCATGATATTTAATTTGAAGAGAAAATGTCATATATTTCCTGATTTTTCGGGAAATATATAATTATGCAGAAAAGTCAATTATTATTTTGGTTTAATTGAACTTTGAGTCATGCAGTTTTAGTCTAAAATCATACCTGTCACTTCAAATCCAGCTTTCTCTGCAAGCTTATTTGAATTTCAACCACATGTATAATGTCAGAACTGTGCTCCTCTCAGTTCAATCAAAGACCATTGCAGTTATTACACAATGCTGTAAAACTGGTTGTAAAAGAAGGCCGCTGTCTCACTAACCAGCAACTGAGTTGCATAGCAGTCATAAGGAAATGGTGCCAAACTAAAGCACCCATCACTCAGATTATACATCATGAAGTGAGAACTCTTATCGGCAAATAGATTCCTCACTTTTGAGAATAGCCTTTTAGAAATTCGATCATACTTGTATTTCTTGCCAGATTTTGTTGGTTCCTCCTCCATGATATCTCCTTCTTCATTCAATTTGAACTTGTCTTTCCTTAGGTAGTTTGACCAATAAGGGCCAGGATCTAACGCGTCCAGTATAAACTCGATAGCTTCTTCCTTTGTCATTACCTGACGTCTCCTAAGAACATCCTGGGCCGATGTAATAGAACAACCACACTTGTACTCGGTTTCAGAATCGGACTCGTCATCAGACTCGTACCCTCCCCACTCGATAAAGCGTCTTTTGCCTCTACAGGCATGTCTTCCAAAATTTGACCACAATTCATCAAGCAGTTGTCGAAAATGTGGATCAATATCTTCCCACTCCCAGCTCTCGGAAGTGGATGACTCTCGACTGACTCGAGTCAAATTTTCGTGCTTTGGATGAAGTCGAAGCAGGAGCGTAATCTCAGATTTTGGTCCAATGCCGCCCTCTTCATAGGCGTACGTGTCTTCGTCACCGTGATATTCCTCTTCCATCTCACAGAGTGCGTCTGTAAAGTCCGTAAGTTCTTCAAGTGGGTCTAACAACCATTTCTCCTCTCCAATTGCATAGAACTTTCTTTTCTTCCACAAAGACAACGTTTTGATGAGCTCGTTCCATCTTTTAGAAACTTCGGCGATTTTTATCAGCTCATAAAGGTCAAGCAAGGCAAAAACTTTGATGATGATTTCATCTGGAAGCGCTGAAAAGCTACAGCTGGGTAGAATCCCTTCCGAGACGCTGACAACAGAGTTTTCTTCAGACTCCACGTCCGCCATTTTTTAAACTCGTTCCCAGGGCCAATGCGGCGTGCGCAAACGAGAGGTTAAGCTTTCTCAAAGTCCATCGCGGATTCACATATCCGGTCCAGATCTTACGATGAAGTTCGGTGAATCTCTCTTTTACCGTATCGCACGCTCAGGTTTACCGCGCCAAGTTCTGGCATAGTGCTTAATCTATGTGACAATTTAGACATCGAGCTTTCAACATGCTTTCACTGCGCCAAATCGAAATATTTCAGTACGGTGCGGTGAAAGTACGATCGGTCTAAATAGTCCTAAGTTGTCAAATTTTCCTCGCTATTATTTTTTTAACAAGAAAATAACCGGTTTTGTAACCGTAAAAGAGTACTTTAGCGGTACTCCCTTAACCTGCTAGAACAATTTATACTTCGTTTTTACACGGGGGAAAAAGTTTGTGTTGCAATTAGCAGTAGATGAAGAAAAATCACACATACCAATAGGGTCTCAAATGCACATTGGGGTAGCCAGTTATCAGCTAGGTTAGTTAATGTACATCAGTACCAGTAATCAGTTAAAATATCCTCAAATCTCAGTAATCAGTTAAAATCTTAGGCGATTCTCAATAATCAGGTAACCTCATTCAGACCCTCCCACAATATATATATGTTGTTTACCGGCTGGGAAGTCCGTATAGGGAAAATCTGTGACCGAGGTCTGAATATGCTGACCGGGGCATCTGGGCCGAGGTTGGCATATTCAGGCCGAGGTTGGCATATTCAGGCCGAGGTCACAGTTTTCCCTATACGGACCGACAATAAGCCGGTAAATAACTTTTTTTTTTCCTCCAACGGACAAGCACATCAAGGGGCGAAGATAGGAAAATCTTGCCCGCTCACGAACACGCTAAAAATTAATCATAATTCAGTATTAGTTACTGTGACCGCGGAGGAAAAACATGATACTTTACTTACGCTCCATGAAATTAAAATAGTGAAATTAAGAAAAGGTTCCAAAAGTTGATCGTTGTTTTCTTCTTAATTTTGACAAAAGAACGTTGTCATCAACTGTAATATGTTTTCAAAATTAAGAACTGCTGTCAGACCCCTTTTATACTCGCGAAACACGATAGTCAGTTCTTACGAAGGACCAAAAAGTTTACAAGTGTAGTTTTATCTTCTGGTCATTTACACCTTGCGAGTTTACCGTCAGCTCGCTGGGAAAAGGACTGGTTTTAGTGTATCACGGCGTCAAAGATGATTTGGAAATGCTGGAAAGCCCAACGCTCTCCGAGCGAATACGCCAGCCTTGTTTTGTGATTTTAGTTTGTAGTTCTTGCGTCACTCATCAATATCTTGACTGCTACTTTAATTCGTCCAAATTAAGCGTTTTGTTCATCTTGTAGCAAATAATATGACAATTTAACAAGGCATACTTGTAAGAGGCTGATCTTCAAAATAGGAATACTGACTATGAGTCAGTCGGGATGCGGGGTTCTCAATTAAATTAGAACAATCCCGCCTTCATCGGGATGGTTGGACAGTCTGGTTGGGTTTTAGAGGGGTCCGGGGCCATCCCCCCCCCCCCCGGGAAAAAATTAGAAATTCGAGTTCTTCAAATTGCTGAAAATGCATTTAAGTTGTCAATTCTACCATCACTACGTTATATTGTATTGCTTTAAACTTGCTTTTACAATCCCATCAAGTAGACCTTTCAGTCGGCTCTTGGGGGGGGGGGGGCGCATCCCCTGCCTACGGGTCTGGCATCGCACTAAGAATGCGTTGCTTTCTTGACGCCCACTCGCTTGCCCCTGTTCCTACGATTGCCTTCATGCTTCAATGTACTTTTCCCGGGACTGGGTCCCACTCAACCCCCCATTTTTCTTACGCGTGGAGCCAAGTTTTCCGGAGTGCAGCGACTAGACTACTTTTAAGGACCTTCCATATTTTGCAAAAAGTCGAATAGCAACATTTTTGTCATTATTAATTATTATTTTTTTTCATGAAGGCCAATAGCGTAGTTTTGTATAACTAGGGAGGAATATTTTGAAGCAAAATGTCGAATGGCAACATTTTTGTCATTATGAATTTTTTTTTTCATGAAGGCCAATGGCGTAGTTTTGTATAACTACGGAGGAAAATTTTGAAGCAGTGACTGGACTGTGAAACTGAAATGTTATGTCCGCCTTTTTTGAACCAATGTTTCTTAAAATACGATAAAAAGATATTAAGGTTGGAAACAAATGGCAGGCTTCATTCACGCAGTCGACACTACGTCAGATCACGCACAATTCCGTAGCTCAGACAAAAGGTCTTTGGAAGCAAGCCGCAGTAAATCTGCTAACCTGTCATGTGTGATGATGTAACCGGAAGTATTTTCGCCATAACGCATCTTTTGGCAAACTCAGTAAGTTTTGGCCCAAAAAAGGCTTCTTTTTCCGCTTTCTTTCCTTATTCGACTCCTTTGGGCGTTTTCATGGTAACCTCCAAGCTCCGTTTACTTTCATATTCCTAAGTCCCAACTTTCGAAATTCTGTTGTTTTTGGAATAAATTTAAAAACAATTTTAATTCAACATTTGCATTTACAATAATGTCAAATCTCTTGTTTATCAGTAATTAACACTTTCTCAGAAAATAGAAGTTTCGAAACTTGCGTTGGCTTTGAAATAAGTATTTGCATTTTTAATAAAGCTTTTAGTCTCATAACTTTAGTCTTGGCATATTGAAGCTATCGCACATCATGATTAAATAGCTTTAAAGTAGTTTTTTTTAAAAAGTAGCTGAAAAAATCTTGGTCACACCACCTCCTACGCCAGATCACCCGATCCAACGGAATGTGATTCTCCTTGAGGCTTGACTTGCAATCAGCTTCATTGGCCGCCTTTGTTGTCCGTCCATCAAGAACACTTCAGATGTACAGACCTAATTTCAATTAAAGGAGTTAAGCATGTGTTAGTGTTTCGCTTTGTGACTGCATGCAAATTGGGGACCTAAAATTAAGGGGTTTTAAAAACCTTAGAAACACGCCCAGACGCGTTACATTTGGAAATTTTCACTTTGTTGGAGAAGTGCAACCTGATAGCCGTGAATCCTTCCGATACTAAGACCCGATCACTGAAACCTGAAGAGACTGAGCTAAAGAATTGAACAAGTATGACAAATGAAAGGTCCCTTTTGAGAGGAGTGTTTATCTGCGGTGTATGCTGTCTTATATGTGGCACTGGAGTAAGGGCCTTCGTGATATCAAATGGATTGGTTGAGGGACCAGGGTATGTTGTATAAATACTATATCGATCTTACTCAATTATCGTTTAGAGGCTCTAAAGAAACAAGTTATTACATTGTGTACAGTTAGCGCGAACACTCAGTGGTGTTTCAAAATCGTCCCCAAGTTGCCATCCGTTTTCACAAAATTCAAAGTGTTTTTTTCTCTGCGGACAACTCTGAAGGTGATTGTGGAAAGAGCAACGAGGCTAACGATGGTTAATGATAGGTAGAGAGCGTGCACCGTAGATTTGGAATCAAGAGAGTAATGCAAAACGTATTAAAGGATTGGGAATAGGAAAAAGAGAAGTGCAATGTCAGTGACCTCTGAACATAGGCAGTGGCACGTCTCCCCTAACATTAAACAGTTTTTTCGCCGTGATTTTTCTCTTCAGTCTTTTTACTGTGACGAAACAGAGGGAAACACGGCAACCAATTATTTTAGCTTGCTGCTGATGGAGCCGTAAAACACAATCGAAAACAAAGATAGTATAATATTTATATACAGATTTAGAGTTCAAGCCCCCACTCGCGTAACGCTCACCCTGGCAAACCCCTTCAGAGTTGTCTTCCAAGGAGCCAAAGCTGTTAGCATGTAGTGGTGGGTATGTTGTTAACTCAACAGGAGTGAATTGGAACTATTTTTAAGTCTGCAGCTAAATTCTCTTAAAGATGAAATGGGAAACAAAGTCAAGTTGTGGCTCTAGATGTTGTTTTAAGGTGCGATGAGACCCAATAAGGCCCAATGAGGCCCGTGAATGAAATATCGATGCCAAACTGGCAAACGCCTCGATTGTTTCCTGTACTTCTTTGGTGCAACTCAGAACACATCCTTAGAAAGCTGTTATCTGCAGTTTTTGTATTTCAATGCGTCCGAGGTCCTTGGCCCCGTCCAGGGATCTCGTTAACCTCGTTAGTTAGAATACGTTCATTGAATGTCAGTCAAGGCTTAGGCTTGCCACAAGTCGACTCGCTTATATCTTTGGTAAAGGTTCGGTATATAGGCACGATAAAAAAATAAAAAGGGCAAAAACCCCAGTAATAAATCGAATATGTCCGAACCGGAAGAAATCATGCGAAGGACTTTGCAAAAGTCTATAGCTATTTTAAAATCAAGTATAGTAGCGACACTTGATACACCATGTCATCCAACCGATGTTTGATTTATAATGAAGTCCCATCAACCCATGGGTAAATCGGTCCGTTATAAACTTATGTTCGGTAACGTCTAGATTCTACAAATCTGAAATCAAACTTAATAATATGAGTAAGCAGTGCTTGTTGTTTTCGAGGCTGTTTTTCGAGAAGATTACTCTATGTTCAACTCTGTGCGGAAGCTTGCGCAATTTGGAAATCTCCGTTTCTTTTCTCTTTTATGCAGATTCCGGTTATTCGGTCCCATATTTAACTGTTACCTCAACGTTAGTCGACATGTTTACATAGCTTTAATTTTTGAAAAAGTCAAATCCATGGTTGTTTCACGAGTTTGTAAGTGCTTTGATTTATGATATCCTAGCAACGGGTCACGCAAGACTGTTGCGAAGCGTAGTAGTTATACCTTGCTATACAACCCTTAACCTTAATAGGTCAAGTTATGTACATTCAAAATGTGAAGCGCATTTCACACCACGTGCAAAAAGGCGTGACACGAGTTTTCTCAGTACTGATAAGGGTTCAGAGAGCACTCAGATGACGTTTTTTTTGTAAGAAAACTGTTTCCTTTCCTTCTTCTTCTTTCCCTCGACTTTTGTTTAGTTTTCATCACATAAGACTTGAACACTCATGCTCTTACAGGACAAAGGTTCATGCAAGGCATCCTTTTCAGGCTGATGTTGTTTTATAGGAGTCAGGAAACTCGCAAGGGCAGGTTGCTAGAGGGGTTCGGCTGGGGAACTGTAGCAACCCCCCCCCCCCAATAACTTTAAATTCATAAAGAGTTAGAAAGAAAACAGTGCGTCAGCAATCAATCCCCCCCCCTACCCCCTACCCTCAAATATACACACACTTACAGTTTTGATGCTGTCACTATGACTGTCGTTTTTTTAAAAACAGTTAACCATTAAGCGCTAAGGGAAAGAAGGGGGGGGAGGCATAAATTGACCCCGCCTCCCATGGCGATAGGTTTTTCAGTACTTGTTATCCAATAATGAACACATCTTTTGACTTTACTTTCATGACGTCACGCTTACAACTTCGGTGCCGAATCAATTATGCAAACTAAAGTTTGAACAAGAAAAATCGTAATTTTTTAATAATTTTTTTAAAAATTTCTTCTTTATCACTTTATTCTTAATTCTATTCCTATTTGAGGCAGTAAACACACGTTTTCTACACAGTTTTGTTGCTAAAAAATTTTTTTTTCAAAAACAAAAGATGGCGGCCAAGATGGATTGCATGTTGTGAAACGGCAGTTACCAAAGCAACAGTTCTTAACAAAAACTTGATTGTTGTTATGAAAAGTAAAAATTATCCAAAAGTTATTTAACATGCCTACGTTTGATGTTTTATATGCAACCATTTGGGAAATTATTGTCAAATGACCCCATTTCCCCTTTGGTTGACCCGACACGATCGTCGTCGGTTGACCATTGGGTTCGATGATGTCAGCTGTTGTGCAATCTTCGCTGATGAGCCCGGGTGTGGCTGAGGAGACCAATCCTGGATGCGCACACTCGGGGGCAGTCTAGGCACTGGAATGATGCACCTCCTGGGACAACAGCTGGAGCCTTTCGGCGGTCTCTCACACTGGTAATGCGCTCTCTGCGTCCGGCCTCGAAGTTGGCGCAGGCCTTTCTAGTCAGGGCTCGCCACGAGCTTCTGTCCTCTGC
>JAOBRG010386637.1:0-10831 GCA_027574985.1 Umimayanthus nakama | reverse complement strand
AAAGGCAACGTTAATGTTTGAAGATGTACTGTTCTTGTTCGTCACTTGCTCGTTGGCACTTAGCGAAAGCTACTGCTAGTTAACCTTTAAATTGGCAGGCTATTTTGCCACACACTCGTCAAAGGGTAAAAATTTAAGACCAAAAAAAACGAGGAGGGATTGAGGGGGGGGGGGGGGTCAACGATCCCCCTGCTAGTTCAAGGATCAACTGAACTACAGTAACATGTTGAAGCTTGTTTTCTGATTTACCCAGCATGACCAAAATGTCTACCATGTCTAGCAAATCAACTATACCTTGCCTTTATTGGTAGTCACACAATAACAAAACCACCTACTTTTTGCTCCACCGCTCTCGTATCTGGACAACGTCCAAAGTCCAAATGTCGCACATCAAGGCTGGCATGGGGAATAACTAGTGACTACAGACAAAGAAATTGGATCAGACAACAAAATGAATTAAGAACACGTGGTTAAATGACGACGAAGGGTATTTTAAAACTACTCATTCACACACGTTTTGTCAGTACTCTTACAAATTTCCCGAGATGCATGGCGGAGTAAGTTACAAAGAAATTTGTCAAACACAAGTGAGTTTTAAACACCTCACATTATCACAAGTCATCAATGGATTTAATTTTTAATACAATGAGGGACTAGCTACGCTCGTGTCTTTATGAAACTGAATATTTCAGTGTAAATATTTGAAACTTCAGCGATACACCGATACACCTCACTGAATTTGACATCCAAATAAATAAATTCAGTGAATTTCTCCCATGACCAATTTGAACTTTTCATGACTAAGTAATGCTAAAAACCCAGCCTTTTGGTGGCATCTTTTTGCTCGATGACAAGAATGCTTCCAGTATTTAAAATGCACAAAATATTTAGACCAAAAAACGAAGTTCGTTGCTTTTCAAGGCCTGGAAAAAGCATTTGCAAATTCCATAACTTTTCATGCCCATGAGAAACCTGTTTTTCCATTTGCAATCAGTGCATCCTTATTTTTTCTTTAGGTATTGCTACTGTCGAAGCAATCTAATATCCCTTCTTTTTTAATGTTGTTGTTTAATGAAGGCTTTTTCACTTGTTAGCGCAATAAAAGATTGTTTATTGATATTTTTCATTGTTACTACTACTACTACTATTGTTATTATTATTATTATTATTACTATATTGTTATCATTATCATTGTTGTTTTAAACATGTTTATTACAGTTAAGGAGCTTTAACATTGTCCGAAAACTTAATCTATATATAAATGAGCAAAATAAAGTGACTAAGTAGTAACAAAACGTAAAATTTATAAATACCATAAAGGTTTTGCGAAAACGTTTTAAATGTGGTGATACACAATTTTACATACACTTGTGAATAAGCTAGTTAAATTGTTCAGAGCTGATAGAAAAGTGTGTTTAAATGTAAGCACGTGCTTGAAATGGTAAATATAATTGTTACCGTTCCTTCCACATTGTCGCTACTGAACAGTTCTTCCATCGGGCTTAGGTCCAGAGCATGCTGAGGGCAAATCTCCAGAGAGCTGTCCTGTAACAAAAGTAAAAAGTAGTACTCAGTCTAGACTGCGAGCAGTCCCTAATTTTTTCTCTCGAGTTCGTCCAGCCGCGGAAAGACATCGCAAAAGCCGGCGTGCGGTCCAAACGTTCGCGATGTCTTTCCGCGGCTTGACAAACTCCAGAGAAAAAATAGGGACTGCCTTAAGTCTACACTAAGTCAGACGAAAGTACCAATTAAACTCAAAATCAAATTTAGCCTTAGTGTATTTTTTTTTACTTACCTCAGGTATTGACAGGGCGCCATCTCCATCCAGTTGAAGTCTGGTTTTTCTTAACATGTCATTTAGTTGCTGTTGGAACGTAGGAAAACAATAACTTTCAAAACGACAATTTCTTTTTTAAGCTTATCCATCAAACCCACTTGATAAGTAGATATTCAAGGCAGATATCATAAGACTGATAACATTACTAGCTACATTAAGTAAATAAAGTAACCTGTCAAATAGATTTCGAATGATAATCTTGATGCAAATCTGTCAATAAAGCTTTATCGCATTTTCAACTGTAGAATCCACAAATTGTGTTGCTTCTAACATTAATATTTTCTTTATACCTTTATCACACTTACAAGCTGACTAAACACTCACAAAGACGTCTCATCATCATTGGCAACCGTCTGTCTCGAAAAAACTGGACTGTGTGGCACTACTAGACAAACTTAATGCACTTTCGGGAATGAGTTACGAGGCAAATTCTTGAGCGGCAATCCTTTCCGCAGTTGTTACATTTACTGTTAGTAGTTAACATTGTCTGCAACTAAAGCCTGGCTCCTACGGCAATCATATGGCATAAATCGCTTGTTCTAGCTTTTCAAATCCGTTCCTGACCGATAGTCTCATTTTTTTGTTGTTTGCGCAGCTTTCTTAGTTCTCAATCAAGATACCTCACGATTTCAAGTTTCACTTGCACATGCCTTTGAAGCCGAGACGAGGACAAACAACTTTTCTAGAACCTTCAACCGTACAGCAGCAGGGTCGTACCTAGACTCAAAATTTAGGGAGGGCCTTCCTTGCCTGACACTAGGTACGACATCCTAGCAAATCCGGTCCAAAAATTAGGGGGGGGGGCATTTTCCTCCCTACCTAAAGTTAGCTACCGCCTGAGCAGGTCCTTTTCATTTTTGTAATGCGACCCGGATCAACATCCCACTTCTTCAGTTTTACGTTGACTAATATGAACGTTGTTTACATTTCATTACCACTTATAGCCTTTAAAGCACTTTTTTACACACTAACTACCTTACAATTTATCATTGCCTTACAAAAAAACTACCACATACCTCAGGAGGAGTTTTTGACAATCCTCGATTTACATGAGTTTTATATCTTTCCAAATGTCTTGGTAGTAAAGGAGCTTTAAAAGAACAAAAAACAATAAGCTAAAACTTAAACCCAAGCAACAAACAGAACTTTAGAAATGACTGTTCGGAAAAAGTTCTGATTCATAATAAAAAAGTCCCTCTATGCCAATACCTGGTTTCACTTGTTCTGTGTGACACGTTCCAATCATGTCGACGTAGAGTGGATCCTATAGAACAGCAAGAGCACTTGGTTCATACCTCTTATTAGCCGAGTGCGAGGTCCGTATGGACCGAGTTTTTTCCTTCCTTTTATGGCCCTTTTATGGTGTAGTTAACGTATTTTTATAACATGTGTCCTTATATATCTATATTTTAACTGATGTAACACTGATGATTCAAACCGTGTCTAAATAAACCATATGTATGTAGCGCGAAGGCCATAAAAACAAGGAAAGAAAACACGAGGATCCATAACTTGCCGTACGGACTGAGCAAACGAGGCTAATAAGATGTTAATTATATGGCTTTGTTGATTATTCTGGTTTTGAAAAGAGCTAGCGGTCCGTACGGCTACTTACGGACCTGGACCAATCACAGCACGCGAAATCATTCAGCCATATAACAATGTACATTATGTCCTGTCCTATGTTGCTATGTGATTTTCAAAAGCATAAAAACGCATAACAGTAGTAGTACTGTGCGCACCGAATTAGCCCCTTTTTGGAATGCAACTGATTAAGGCAAGAGCCTCACTTGCACCCCCAAAATGGGTTTTTTTGGTGCACACTATACTTCTATTCGTGTACGTGTAAGTGATCCTATCAACAAGCGGCACCAGAGGGCGAGCTGGCGATTTGTGTGCATTAAAACGTGAGTCGTGTCCTTTTGTTCCACTGGCTAGTGAACAACAAGTGCTTCAAACACATTAAGCAGAGTTCACAGTTTTTTAATGGTAAGCAAATATAATGAACAACAAGTGCTTCAAACACACTCAGCAGAGTTCACAGTTTTTTAATGGCAAGCAAATAAGTGTTCTTAAAAGAATACTGATATGAGCGTTACTATTTCACATTGCACATAATTTCGAAAAAAACCGGGTTAATTTTTGCAAACGCATTTGGTATGGCTTCCAGGTTAGTAAAATGCAATCTGAAAACTGATACATGAAATTACTATCATATATGTACTTCTTAGTTAGGATTTCGTTATGTATGTACACTTACTTTATTTGAACACGGAACTGTCTGCCGCTAGAGTTAGTACTCTTTTTACATCATTATATAAATTACACAATACCTATATTTAGAATATTAAGAAAATTTATAATTGGAAAATGAACTGGTACTGAATGCCAATGAATGAACGAGCGTACGAATGAATGAACGAACAAACGAATGAGCGAATGAATGAATGGACGGATGGATGGATGAATAGGTAAGTTTGATAAGAGGTTTTATTGTTATCATCATTTCAAGCATTAGTCGACAAAAATACACACTACCTGCAAGTAGCGTAGCTAGGCGAAAGCGCTTAGAAGCTCTTTCTCTTAACCGACTCAAAAAACTATAACAATCACGAACGGTTATTCTTCTAAAACAATCTTGTCTTTGGCCGGATGATTGGCTGCAACAACTCACCTGGTTTTGTACAAGGCACGTTAATCTTCGGTAGTAGTTAATGGGATGACTTGGGTTGAAATGGCAAATTATTGTTTGAGAGGTTTTTCCATTCAACATGCCACAGGTGCTGTCTAGTTTAAACACGCTCTGCTTGCACTCAATAAGGAACTGGTGAACAAAAGTTACGTTTCAATTAATTTAACGTTGTAGGATTTATTCATCACGGATAAATCACTAACGGTCTTACTTACTGTAGAATCGCTTTTTCGAAGCAATGGACAGTTACACAGCTTCATTATTTCTTTACCTGCTATAGATATCCTCATAGAGGCAACGCTATGAAGGTTGATTTGTGACAGGTTGATAAGTTTCGGAAGCACCTGCTATACATCTGCACTAAAACTAAAAATTGTTACACCCTTAAAACCTACATCAAAGATCCGGCGAGTTTAGTTCACGGACCACTTCTGTTGATTATAAAGCAGTTGTGGGTCTCTCTATTCAACAAACCTGGTAAGCAGCTGGAACATCAGAATGATTCACTATCTTCAATGTTCTTGTAACCTGCTTGTCACATTCCACAACACCAAAGTCCAGCAGCTGACTATCGAGCATCACTTGTGGTCCTTGAGAGGTGGTAACAAGAAAAGTAAATGAAAGAAGAATATGGACGAGGGAAAGAAAATGGAAAAAGCGAGAAACGGAATGCAAAATAGAAGTGAAACAGGTGAAACGAAAACTTAAAATGGAAGAACACGCACAAAATGGAGCTTGACATAACAAGAAGTAAGAGACGAATACGAGAGATAAAGAAGAGAACACTCAGACAGCAAGAAGAGGGAAAAGAAGAAGGAGAAGTAGAAGAAGAAAGAGAAAGAAGAAGAAGATGAAAGAAGAAGAAGAAAAAGAAAAAGACGAAGAAGAAGAAGACAAAGAAAGAAGACGAAGAAGAAGACAAAGAAGAAGAAGAAGAAAAAGAAGAAGAAGAAGAAGAAGAAGGAGAAGAAGAAAAGAAGAAGAAGAAGAAGAAAAAGAAGAAGAAGAAGAAAAGAAGAAGAAGAAGAAGAAGACGGAGACGAAGAAGAAAAAGAAAGCAGGAGATGAAAAAAGAAGAAAATGAGAATAGTTTACCTTTTCAACTTATTGCCAAAACTTGAAAACATCATAGTTGTTCAAATCAAAACTTAAATCAATCATCAAGTTTTCAATTTATTTTACCGATAATTGATTATATTTTAAACAACTGTGTTTGTTTTTCAAATGTTTTTCTTTTAAATCCTCCATCAACCATTAAAAAACCTTGTATTGGTCAGAAAGCTTAGACAGTTAAGATAGTGTAAATAAATTATATCTGTAAATTTACTCTGAAAACTCCACTCATCACCAGAATACAATTAACGTAACTTACCTTTCCCCGTGCCGACACACTTAATGACTGAACAGTGTGAAGCTCCCAAGGTGAGCACTTCAAAGTAATCGATGCAATTGAGGTTTGGAGTACAAGGGCTGAAGGAAACCTGCAAGTGAAATATTTGAAATCAGGTAAAATCTAGTTCAAATTATTCGTGCGTAGCAAAACGATGATACACGAAGTATGATTGCGTAGATCTCTAAAATGTCTAAACTTACTCCACCATGAAGGAAATTATAAATCTCAGAAGGAGACATAACTATTTAAAAAGAAGTACTTTCACTCAAGCTGGAAATTCTAAAGAGGTGGAAGCACTCCAACGAATAGTCTCCATGCGAGAGGTATAATTAGCTAATGGAGCTCCACGTTCTTCAGATATACATAGACTAACCATGACAACAAAATCAGTTAAACGTTCTTCAAAATATGTTTTGCCCTACTTCTATTGTTGTCATGCAAAAGAAACAATGGGGCATAATTAAGTATGATCAATGAGTAAACCCTTTAACGCCAACCTTTAGCTGCGCTGAACTTTCGGGAGGGACTACTCCATGATATTGTGAACAAGTGAACGATGTATCAATGCTTGTATCATACGAAGGCTGTAGAGCTTGGAAGGGTGCGCTGACCTGAATAAAGATGAAAGCAGAAAAGCACGTGTAAGTTTTATTCCAGATTTCACATCGCTAATGGAGTTGTTCAGCTTGCAATTAAATTTAAGGCTTTGTATGTACATGCAGCTTGCAACTACTGAGCGTGGATGGGGGAGATTCAATCTTCCATCCGCGTGGAAATCTCTGAATTGCTGGATTTATCGGCCGTCCAGACTCCGTAATGACCTTCCCACCCTGGACAAAACAAGGTCACAGTTGTGATTGAAAGCTTCATGTTTTAACAGACATTTAGGGAAAGATTTAACATTTTCGTAATTGGTTTGCAACTACGCTAACATCTTTTATAATTAGACGATAAGTGAGTGCTTGTTACTTTATTAAGGGGGACAACTGAACAACGTGGAGTGCTGGCGTGTATTTTATCCGCAATGTGCACAATCTTTTCGTTTCTAAATCAGTGATAACAATGATTTCTGCAATTTAGATTTCTAGCTGTGTACAAAATATTTCAAAGTTGCAAGTTCTAATCTTTAATGGGTTCAACAGAGGTCATAACAAATAAAACGTAACTTACAGGAGACAGGTTTTGTAGCTCGATCCATTTTTCCGCTGTAGTTTGAACTGGTACATCACCGAAATTTATCGCAACTTCACCATTTGTTTTTACAGTTGAAGACTGCTTCTTTTTGGATGTACTGACCACAAGGTGAGGATATTTACCTGGGAAACAAGAAAAATAAACAGTTCTTAAAATGCGTAAAAGGCATGTGATATGACTGTCGCATGAAAAGTTCAGTGAGATAAGACGTTTGAAGACAAGACTGCAGGTAACAATACTTACTAATAACTGTGTAATTGCCTACCATTTGACTGGCGGTATTTAACAACATTAGTATTATGCAACAAAACTGTTAAGAGGCATGATCAAGAATGCTAGGAAACCTTTCTGGAAAATACTTACCGATTCCCTCAACTGTGATGGATTTTTCTAAGTCACTTTTTGAACCATTTCCATATCTACAAACAGCATTGGCCACATACACAAGCGCTGCCTGTAAAACAGAAAATCTTTGTTCACAACTACAATGATCATCGCGATCCATCATTAACAAGTCTGAGGGAGACCCTCGTTTACCTAAATATTTCAAACCCACTGATCACTACCTCCAAATGTGGCTGAAAACCGTAAATGTGTTTAAATCACAAGGTCCACATTTCAAATGAAATTGTGTACAAAGAGTTATTTCAGTCAGCATTTATTAAAGTATTGATAGAAAAATTCCCAAACAAACTCTTCCAAAAGCAGGAAACGTTACTTTAGAGTCCTTGGATTTGAAAACTTCATTCATGAGAGCACCTAAGAAGTCTTACATTCCCTCGGCATTTACTGTTTATCTGAAAACAGTGAAGCATAACTTCACCTAAAATAAACTGGCAAACACTTCAACACTACTGATTACATATTTTTTCTATCAGAGGCCAACAACTCAGGTTATCTACGTCACTGATTTTAATTGTTTTCACTGAGCCTGGACATTTTTCACTAAAAATTCGATTTTACTCGTGAATTTTAGTGGCATTGCTATTTTTCCTTTCGAAGAAACCCACCTGACAGTGATTAGTTCTTTGCATCTTTGTTTTCACATTTAATAGAATTGGAAGATATAAAGTTTCTATGTAACTGGAGCACCAACAAAATGTAGAGGGTAATTGTGAACATTTTTTTGTCTAAACATTTTAGGATCCCTTGAAAACCGTTTTTATAAATAGGGTTTCTTAATGAAACACGGGTCAATAATAAACATCAATTAGCTGAACAATTAAGAGGTGGTTATCGTCCACTTCTACTGATACAGTACCAGCCTGCAGATGTCCGAACTATTGACACTTAATGAAAGTAATACTACCTTTACTGTGTATACAGATGTCAAACAACTGACCCAAACATTCTTAGTTGTTCTTATGACCAAAGAATATGTTTTAAGATGTATGACTAGTATGTAGATGTAGTTTAGAAGTTTTTCCACGATTTTCTAGTACTTACTTTTGGATTAAAAACTGCTTTTAAGGTACAGCAAGTGTTTGGAGCCAATGTTCCACTTGCAGGAACAATTGCAAATGGCTCCGAAATCTGCCAGTGGAATGAGGTCACCAGTTCACTGAAAAATAATATTATATCGAGATAGCTCAATTATAAAGTCTTTTCATTTGGTTGCATAAATCTGTTACAAACTTTGCTTCAAACATACCTATATGAATAAATGTAAACTTATGTCAACTTATTCCATTACCTTACATTCTCTGTATCATTTTGCATAAAAAATAACTTTGTACAAATGAAAAGGCATTTATTTTTTCTCTCTTCCAATCTACCAATATTCTATTTTCCTTTATTTATTAATTTAAAAAATCACTGTAAAACAAGATCATGTAAATAACAAATAAAGTCTATACAAATATTAAAAAAAAAAAAATTATGTCAACTATAAAATATGCAAAATGTTTACTGTAGTTTTGCTGAAAATGAAGCAACTTGCTTATCAAAAATCTACAGGCATGCGAACTTCCAAGCAGGAAGGACATCAATGACTGGTAGCAATGGCAATTCTCTCAGTGACTTTATACTAGCTGAGTTGTGTTTTGAAAGGAGTTAATGGGCTTCATGGTAGCAAAACACCAAATTGTTACACATACAAATCACAAAACAGCATGATGGGTCGTTTTTCCACTCAGTACTTGAGATGTATCAAGGCGGGCAGCTTGTGAGCTGTTTGAAATTAGTTCTGCCAATGCAATTTAAGTGTTCATAGGTGTCTAGAAATGTCAAAAATCCAAAGATTTCCAGACATGATTAGGTGTCTAGGAGTCTGGAGGTGACCAAAGTGCTATGTTAAGATACCAAGAGGTGTCAAAAGGTATTAGAGGTGGGTGGAGTTATAGATGAGAAAGTTTTTCTAAAGGTGTCTAAAAGTACCCAACTAGAAGCATCCAAAAGTATACCCTAGTTAGCAGGTATCTAGACACAGAACTTATCAAAATTTATCTACAATGTAGAACTATCTAGACACGAATTTGTTTAGAGGTAATTAATGGTATTCAGGGGATTCCAAGTGTCTAGAGATATATCTAGATATGCCTTGAGGTAACTATAGAGGACTATACATGTTACATATGCATATGCGTCCAAAATGAACATGTTGCATCCCTGGACGCAATGACACGCCCTGGATTCATCACTGCATGAAGAGACATCAATTTGGGGTGTATAGAAATTTCCAGAAGTAACAACTAGAGGCTCATGTTATAGTGGTCTGAGGTATAAAAGATCAGAAAAGTAGTGTCTCAAAATGCACACTCCCCTGGAAACCTACAGAGTGTGACACAAGTAGTGTACAAATGTACATGTATATGCATGCCACCTCTAGAAAACTCCTGGCCACTCTGTGTGTAGCATCTTTAGAGGTGCCCAGACTGTGAGGTGTTTCAAAGTGTCCAGAAGTGTCCATGGTTAAAGAAGTAGGCATACTTAGATAACAAGTGCACTGATGGAAACCACATGATACCTCTACATACACAATACAGTCATGTCTACTTGATACCTCTGGACATCAGCACTGTCCTTTAGACACTAATCTGCACTATTACTGCAGTGCCTCGAGACATTTCTACATATTCACATTTGGACACCTCTCTTTTCAACTTCACATATTAAACTCACAACTCACACTTTTCAAACTTCACCTTTCACATAAATTTAAACTTAAGTCTTGTAGTTTATACAAAATAATTTGTACAAAATTTTCACACCTGGTGTTAGCTAGCTCAAATGTAAGTTCCACACTGTCTTTGACTGCACACATTGTAAAGTTCAGCGACTCTGGAAATGCTAGGTGTGGTTTTGGAAGTACTGCTTGCATAGGTACAGAAAATGATCCATCCTTCAAGATAATGTTGGTCATATTATATTATAACATGCACAGAATTTTGAAACAGTTCAGTGTTACTTATTTTTAGCACAAGTTGGTTTACACATTATCAAATAAATAATAAAACAGCACTAAAACAAATAATTATTTAATAGAATCTTCCTCACTGAAAAGGCCAGAACGGGAGAATATGTCATATGGGACTTTTGATTAGTTCAGAAAAGTTCTGAACTACAGTCTGTAGCTCTTTCCTTGCAAGTAAACAATTCCCATGTTAGTTAAACTCATAATTCATAAACATAAAATCTCTTTTCACTCTTAACCCTATCCAGTCTGGGTTTTTCTGATTACTTATAACCTAGGTGTTGTTAATAATAATAATAATAA
>JAOBRG010386626.1:0-10831 GCA_027574985.1 Umimayanthus nakama | reverse complement strand
TTTTTTTTTTTTTTTTACTATTGTCATTTCGCTGACCACCTTGCAAATAATCGTCTTGTGTGACGGAGTGCAAGTAACAGGTAAATAAAAAAAAAAAAATAAATAAAACGGGCAAATTTTACCCACTGAAGGGGTTTTCTGGTGGATAAATTTCTTCACTCTTTTTACAATCGGGCCATGCTGAGAATTACTTTGATAGGGTTTTAAGTCGGCAAGCACTTAGTTCCTTACTGTACCGTGTGCTGTATCAAAGTGAAAAGACTCTTTGGTACCGTACATGCAAACTCCCCTACACCGAAGCCCGAGCAAGGTCAAAGAAACAGTAACATCTTCTTGTTTGTACCAGCCAGCTGTCAGCACTAAATTGCAGTCATTTTATGCTGCTATCTTGCATTCTTCACATGCGAATCCTCGGCCTGATTTTCTTCAGCTTTCCGTTTTTCAGAATGGCACTTGTTGAGTCCTCGACGATTGCGAGCTATTTCTATGGCATAGAACTGGATTCTTGTAACTAAAATGAGATAGTACAAAACAGCGTTTTAGTAACTACATGAATAACTGCTGCTGTATATTTACACCTGCAGTGGCGGATTTAGGGGGGGGGGGGGCCGGGGGCCCGGCCCTTCCTTTTTGACGGAATTTCTGTGAAAGATTTATAAGAAAACAACTGAAATGAGCATTCAGAAGCCATTTTAACGGATTTTGAGCCCCCTCTTCCTAGAATTTTATAGCTTCCGGCCAACTGGGCCCCCTCTTTCAAAACATTCTGGATCCGCCCCTGACCTGCGCCCTGAAGAGAGGGGGGGGGGTGGGGGATGGGTGGCAGGGGTATTCGCATGCATGTATAGACATTGGGGGTGTGCATGATGCACTTTAGAGTATGACTCTGACATTTTAGTTATAAACTAAACGGGAATAGTTTTCAAGTTTGTAGTTTTGAAGAGTGTGTACAACTTCCCGCTACTTTCACAAACAGGATCCCAGGACAAGGTGGAAAAAATTAACAAGACTAGTATATAAACTATTTTTAATGCTTGAGCAATTGTTTAAGATTTGTAAAAATGGTTTTGGAAAGGTATTTTGAAAATTCACACCATCACTTATGTCACCAAGGTTGCCACTGTTAACTTGATGTAAAATTAAAGGACTCTTCCAGGCCTACCCAGGACTTTTCAAGCAACTTAAAGGAGTCCATTTAGTTTTATAAATGTTCCAAACAAAACAATCTACTTTTTTTTTAAAAAAAAGTAAATACTAACCTGTACATTATTTCAGCATTGAGTTTCACAATATTTGCTTCTGGGGACTATTCAAGCCTCTGCTTTTGTTTTCAAATATTGCTAGGTCAATGGTGTGATGCCCCAGAATGTCAAACAGCTCCTTTTAATTACTTTATGCAGTTAAAACTGTTTGGCTATTCCACGAATTTTTAAGGATTGCAACCCAAATTTAAGGGCTTTCCTGGGACAGGAATTTTTATTTGCCAATCCAGGATTTTCCAGGATTTTCCACAACTGTGGCAATGCTGTACAATACATGCATCACTGCAGGCTCATTAATTAACATACAATGGTACATGCACCTGTATCTTTGAATGTTTTTCTTGGCACTTTATTCATATTTAAGTGATCACTGAGTTTTAATTCAGTCAAAATGAAACAACTTTTCATTAGATTTACATTTGCTCACAATCGTCTTAATGGTCTTTTATAGCTTTCCAGGTATTAAGGCAACGAGAGTTACATGTAGCTCAGGGAAGTGTGACAGAGGTTTAGCACAAACATGACTGGAGAGAAAGCCCAATTGAGCCCTGATACAGTAAAAATTCACTGACCTAAAATTGTGTTTTCTTCACTGTATTCCTTCTTGCAGTCCAACCTGTAAACATAAGTTAAAAAACATAACACCTAATTAGAGAGTGCTGCTCAAAATAATTTATTAATATTACACAAATTGTGGGGGGGGGGGGGGTGAGGTGATTCAAATAGTATTACATCAGGGGAGGGGAGAAGAGGGAGGCTGGCTCAGCTATAAATTTGGTTTGCAAGTCTTGCTTAAGCCCAAACACTTTTCCACACCAGCAATACACTAATGCAAATGCAAGCACAACACCCAGGAAACATTTCCTGCAGTCAGAGTTGAAATATGACTTGAACCGAAATCAAAACATTCTTATGGTCTTTAAACTGTAAGCAATGTCTTACTTACTATAAAATATAAAGATATGCAGTCCAAACTTGTATAAGAAGAAATAATTAAAGACTTACTGAACTGATCAATATGTAATGTACATATTTGATGTTGTTAACACAGTGCAGCTAGATATGTGTTTCAAACACAGAAATTCAAGAAACATGTAGAGTTTGGTTTCTGATTTCCTCATAAAGAGTGTTTTCAAGGTAATTTAGAGGACAAAAGCAATCAAACTGTCACAATTCATCTGGATACAACTTGTTTCTAAATAAAGGTCACAATATTCCTGATTACATGTATGAAACTATTTGAATCATCCCCAGTGGTTACATGTTTCCATGTACATTGCACTGTACATACAATTGCCCTGATCACTGTAGTCTAGATATCTTAAAACAACAAGGATATAATACTTTAAAGTTTTATGGGGCCTTCTTTAGGACTGTCTGCAAAGCAGCCTTTGGGGATAATTACTATTTTACTAACTACAAGTTTGTAGCATTCAATGAATTACCTCAGAAGAGTGGCAAAGTTGAAATCATTTATTTTATCTTCATACATATTACAGAATGGCCGCCATCGCTAAAACAGGAAGAAATAAAGTGAGCAGATTTTACATCTATAAGTAATCAAAACAATTTCCTAAGCTTGTTGAACTGAAGTACATCAAGTTTCAGTTTCAGTTTCAGTTTATTGTTTTGCCTGTGTTTGACCTTTGACACATATATTTACAAGGAGAAAATTCGCTACATTTTAATAAGTATAAGGAATTATCATCTGATAAAGCAACTACACTTAGGTACATACATTAAAAGAGAACACAAGGCGAGGAGGTTCATAAAGAAACCATAGGGCTTATTTGGGTTATGACCTCCTCAACTCTTAGAACTGGAAAAATATTTATAGGACGTACAGATGGTGTGAGACAACACATTCTTTAAATAACTATTAGGGCTGCCCTAATATTTTCAAGAAGTGCAAGAGTTCTTTCAAGTCCTCCAATAGATCATTGAAAGGCAAGAACAAAGTTCAACCCTTACTCTCATGTTCAAAATAAATAAATAAATAATTTTTTGTGATTTTTGGAGACCCCCTCCCCCCAATAACTATCACAAGGGAATACGAAGAAGTTCAACAATAGACTGTTGTGTTTCATTACAATAAGTGGCTCCACAATTTTCTAGAAAATTAAAACTGGTATGAGCCAAGTTAATAAAGTGTTTGAGGTTAATCCTGTTTTTGTCCCTTATCTTTATATTTTGTTCCCAGTAAAACCTGACACTATTAAAAAAGTACAAGTAGTTACTTCAGAATACAACCCTTTTGCCCATGGCTTTGGAATACATGTTTAACACTTTTGTCCCCTGCTTAAAATGCACAGTAAGCTACTGTACATGCATGTTTATAGCCCAGGTGACCAAAGCACAAGGACCATTTTTTGAAATGCAGATTGTGGAAACTGTACAAGGAAAAAATACAACTGTTCTTCTTTGCTACAGTTATTGTGGGGGTACTGTAGGGGGGTGAGGGGGGTTGCACTCCCTCAGTCACCAGTAATTATTGCAACTACCTGTACATAATGTTAATTAAGTTCCAGTGCCATAGGAGACTAAAGTTGGATGAAAATCACTATCTCATCACTCAGTTGGTTACCATATGTTTTTCAATTTACACCACATTTTGATTGCTATTAATATTGTACTCACTATCTTGGCATCTTCTGATTTCAAAACATCCCTGTCAACAACATCAACCTGGAGCAACAAAACCTCTGTTATCAGGGATAACTGAACCAACTAACTAGTTCACCAAATCTGGCACGTTCAGTGCTGTAGACGTACGGTTAACAACCCTTACTACTCAAGTGCAAGGTCCGTACATTGTATGGCAAGTTATGGACCAAGTTTTTTCCTTCCTTTTAAGGCCCAAGTGTGATTCAAGTGCTTCAATCATTGTCTTTCACACCAGAAAGAGAACCTCTTTCAACCATCCAACACAACACATGCATGCACAACAAAGCATTAAACTTTTCATCCCATGGATCCAGTTAATCAATACAAAATTATAACTGATTAGATGGTTGAACAGCATATATCTTCTCATTACAGTGTCAAATACATAAAATTATAATTATGTCGATTGGTCATGACAGAGAAGTGATCCTTCAATCAAAACATTCTAAGTTGAACAGGGGTAGATTAAGGATTTTCAAAGGGAGGAGCACCAACAAGCATCAAAGGCGCAAGCCTTCTAGGGAGGTTTTGGGGCATGCCCCTCAGAAATTTTTGAAAATTTGAGCCTCTAAAATGGCCATTTAGAGCATTTTGTGATAAATTTTGTACTAACTAAGTACTAATATTTTGCTAGTAAACTTTGCTTTTGTAAAAAAAAAGAAAAAAACATCAAAAAAGGGGAGGGGCACAGCCCCCTGGATCCGCCACTGATGAAATACAAGTATATTCCAACCTGTTGCTTAGAAACAATTTTATGTGTACCTTTAGATTTTTGAAGTATCTTTTAAACTGTCTGTAAACGTCATCATCAAAACTGAAAAAAGAAGTATTGGACATCAGACATATATAGTTTGTCAAAAATAATATGATTTACAAAATAATACAACTACATGTGTAACTACAGGGCTCAACAATAACGATGGTCCCGTGACCTGAAAGACCAGTTTTCACCCGTTCTGGGCACTGCAGGACAGTCTGGACATTGTCAGAACAGTGACCCAGAGAAGCCACCGAGTCAGTTGGAGTGACTTTGTGTTGCCAGTATACATATTATTTGAAAACATCAACAGGGTCTTGGTGATAGAAAATTTAGGAAAAAGTACGTCAACAACTGATTGATCCTTTCACACACTTTGTATTGTCAAGAACAAGTATTTGATGCAACGTACCCAGCTTTCTTCTGACAAACTAAATACACTGTCTATAAAGTTATCAATAGTTATAGTGTTCAACTACTTGCATTTATTCTACTCACTTTGTCAGTCTCAGTTTTGAAGCATCCACTGCAGAAATAAGCTGCAATAAACAGAGAAATTAATACATTGAATATATCTACTAGTAATGAGTTGCAACTCATCTTGATATACAACATACATGTATATAAAAGACAAAATGATATCAAAAGTGGGTTTTGGGGTTCCAGTAGCCCCCAACCCCTGACCCCCCCCCCAACTAGTAATTTTGAAAACATTTTATAGGGGAAAAAATATATAAAGTATCCTTTTAAGCACAGATATCTTTGTCCTCGTTTTTCAGAACTATTAGTAAGGGCCCTCCCTTTCTGAAATTTCTAAATCTGCCCCTGAATGAAAATTGAATACCTAGTGCATAAGCAAAAATTGGCCTCTTCAAACAAGCCTAGCTCAATGAGCTCCAAATGCATTTATTTTTTCTGTTTTTTCTATTTGTTTATCAAGCCATTCCTTTTACAAGCTAGAACTTACAGTAATGGGTGAGTGTGACATTGTGAAAAAACTGTTGTCAAATAGCACAGAGACTACATTGCACATGAAGTCTAAAGAAGTCTGACAGCGTTAATTTACTAACACAGGTACATGTACTGTAGTTTCTCATTTGTAGTTAAATACTACCTTAAAGTATGTCTCTGCATGACGATAAGCCATTGATGCCCAGTGGCATTCAAGACTTGCCTGAAAAATACAGCAATGTAATACGAGTTTAAGTTAATACATTCAAATGTTATTTAAATCAGATACAGTAATGCTTAAACCCACTGTATATCATTGAATATAATGTACATTGTACAGTTGAGTATAGTTTTGTTGTGACAAGTCCTCACTTGGATCAAACAACAAAACTCAGATTGGATCACTAAAACCCAGATCTGATCAACAAAACCTGGATTGGATCAACAAAATCTGGGTTGGACCAAAAAATTATATGGTCTGCATTATTGGCAGGCACTAAAGGGAAAGAAGAAACTATAGTTAGGGCATTGATGATCTAAACTGATTTGGTGCTTCTGTACAGAGTCAAAGTTAAAAAGCAGACTACAGCAAAAAGGTTATATAGTATATTAACATTCTGCAGGTCAAGTCTTTCTCGGTTCATGTTATTAACCATTTGCTTTTTATTTATCATTCACAATAAATGGTTCTATTAGAACACATGAATACCACCTTGATTGATGTTAAATTGAATGTAGCCAATAACTTTCACACCTCACAATAAGCTGCATGATAGCTTCTCTTGAAGGAAACTCTCCAAAATGCTGTTCCTGGACCAAAGTCTTTCTTTTATTCTATTCCATCAAAAAAGCAATGTCTAGATTCAGATGTATACTTAGTTTGCTGAGACTTTTGACTTTTACACCAAAGACATTTTATGGAACGCCATGATCCTTTAGAGAGTAAAAACGTTACTTGTTTGCTCTTTATAGTAAAACATATTAAAACTAACAGCTACTCAAGCTCCATTAATTATCAGACCATAAAAATTATCTGCAATATTATTAACTTATAAATGTACAAATCTTCTTTCATCATCCCTGTAATCCCTCGGAACACCAAAGATGCATGTGCAAGGCATCCTCTAGATTAGTCACTACTACTAGAATATCCTGTGCTCATTTATCTTGTTTACATTTTCAACCTTCTTGGTTATTACTTGCTTTATCTGCTTATGTAACATTTTGAGTTTAGTTTTTTTTTTGTAAAAACATTTGTAAATATTATTAATGGCAAGTACAAACAAAATTGATCTTGAACTTGAACTTTAGATAGACTTTGCTGGCTCTGTGGCTGCTTCAAATGCTCCCTAAGCCATGTTAGCACTTATTCTTGAGTCCTTGATCCTGTATTAAGTACTATATAATCCAATATGGCTGCCAAATGATATTCAAGGCTTCTTATGCTAGGAATTAGATTAAGCACTGAAATGAATGCTGTTTGGGTGATCAATGCTCATGAAGTGAAAGTACACAATGATTACTTCAGACAATAGACCCTTTTCACAGTTCTTGAGGCAATTGAAAACCTCACAATAGCACTCTGTAAGCAACAGAAATAGAAAGAGCAGGTAAAAGTTAATAAGTGCCGAAAATATTGAGGATTTAATATTGAAAACTGTGACATAAGTGAGGTTTTTAAAACAAAATATACCCTGAAATTCTAAAAGAGAATGTATGGAGTTTGCATGGGATCTAGGCTGGGAGGGCTCGACATGAAAGTCTGAAACATTCTCTGTTAAATTTTCAGTTTTTAAAAACTTAACAAGATTACAGTTTTCAATATTTACTCCCCAAGTTTTCGGCACTTACTAACTTGGACCTGCTCTTTCCATTTCTGACATTTACAGAGTGCTAACATCAGGTTTTCAATTGCCTCAAGAACCATGAAAAGGGTCTATTGGATGATGCAAGTATGGATCCATTGTCTAGTTTTATTGATCCCAGTCTAGGCTTTAGTGAAGTGGGCCAAGTTTTATTGATAAGAGGTTGTGACTTTATTGATTCAATCCTTGTTTTATTGATCTGATCCAGCATTTTAATAGACCAATTCTGGCTCTGTAGATCTGATCCAGGTTTCACTAATCCAATCAAGGTTTTCTTATACTTTCCTCACAACTCCACTGCAATGTCACTACTCCATTGCAATGTCACAACTCCATTGTAATGTCACAACTCCATGGCATGTCATCCCCCCCTCCCCCTCCCTTCCCCCATCCCTGGGGTCCTTTTAAGGTCAGGGCCAAAACTTAACAGACAAGAAAACAGAATAATTGATACTTGAAAATTTCAAAAGGTATACAAAAAACTGTTTTATCACAAAGTGAATCAAACACAGGCTTCAACCATTAGATTATCAAAACTTCCTCAGTCTTGTTACTTTGATTTTTTTGTTTCATATGTGTAAATACAAAGTGTGCAACAAGAGATAGATTAATTTTGATGATTCATTCATTCAGTTTTCGCAGAATTTGGATCCCGAGTTTCAAGTATTTGTGTGTTTATAGTACACCAATTTCAATATAAATCGAAAATCATCGTTAGTATAGCCTTAAGCAACACACAGAAAATTGTGAGCATGATCCGCTACACGTGGTCTAAAAACAAAACCATCTTCAGATCTTGCCGACCGGATCTGAAGGCCACTTACATCGTTGCCAAACTCGCTGGCGTCTTTAGTTAACAGTGAGGTCGCCGAATGAGCTCCCTGTATACCCTAGAAACAAAATGAATAAATGCTAGTGTGTAATATAATCAAAAAAGGGGAAAAAAGTGGAGTTTCTATTAATAAAAAAACACTTACCAAAGCAGATAAATCCGACATGAAGTCCGCCATGTTTACAAGCTAGAACCCAACCTTCATACTCGTCACTCTTTGCATTCTGACATTCTAGTTCCCAGACCCCGTTTGCGGAACAAGACTGAATGGACGACTGAATGAAATAAAAAAGAAAAGCGAAAAACCTCTGTTCAGCTTTTTAGTTTTACTTATTTTGATGACTCTAGTTGATGTCGTTCGCCACAGTAGGGTCTATCGGTTGGAAAAAGGAAAATAAAACCTGAAAAAGTGCTAACTGAATATTCAGCCAGGCGAAACATATTTCAAAAAGCGTTGGTACAATATTTGTTTGTTTAAAAAGTCTTGAGCACTACATACAAGTGCGAAACAATGAATTATTCAAAAACAGATTGAACCCAACTAGCAACTTTTCTCTTGAACGAATATCACTTATTCAATCTTTCAAAACCACAAATCGAACTTGGGCATTTTCAAGGTAATAAAACTCAAAAGCTCCAGTTCTTGCGTTTACAGTATATTAACATGACCGAGGTCATTCTATGATGCGATATCTAATACTATTAAATACAGCCCAATGGTTATTCCATTTATAGCAATTTGATTGGTTGGGTGTTCACCGGTTATCAGTTCATATTCTAGTGCTTGACTCTATATGGCGGAAAACGTACGGTTGTGAGGCTGTAATGTCAATTGGAAATGGAAGTTATTTTTGAGTCGGCGGTTTCTTCAGACACGATTTAACTTCAAATAAGTATTTGCTAGTGAAAAGTAATTTATTGCTGTATTTAATAAAACAGTTATATTATTTTTATTACAATTACTTTATTTCATAAAACAGCTCTGTCGAACTGAAAGTTAGTATTTTAAAAGCAATTTTATTATTTCCCATACATTTGCTTACAACTCAGTGTCCAGCCGTTGTCGCCTGTGGGTGAACAGGTAGACATTGTTAGTCCAAAATTTCCTGGAACAATGGGAATCCTGTTACAAAAAAACCACCGTATCAGTTGAATAGAAGACTTGTTGGAATTTCATAAATTCTTTGTTTTTCTATTTCATAATATTTCACAGTAATTAGTGCTTTTATAGCTTGATAATTTTGGATTACATTTAATCACAGAAAGTTTAACTATGTAACACTCAAGATCTACTTGCAGTTATTAAGGTTTTATATCGTGTTAATTTTGATTGTGTTCGGTCACACCACGTTTTAAAAATGTGACATTTCACAGAAACGTGATAATTTTGGAATGAACTTGTGTTTTTTCTTTTGTATCGTAAGGAGATAAATAGAGAAGAATTTGTGGAAAGTTAGCCAGTTAGTGTCAGTCAGTACTGCCAGAAGGAGGAATAAAATCTGCGAGATATTTTACAAACAAGTAGTATGGATTTGTCACTGGACCTCTGACCATCAGTGTTGGAACAACTTATGGCTACTTATGGTTTAATCTGTGGTGCAACCCGCCAAAAGGCTTTTAAGACGAAATGAGTTGCTTTGGATGTCTCAATAGTTTTAGCACACTTTTATAATAAGCTTGGTTTCAGTTAAATCGTTATATGTTTCCTAGCTGTTAGAACTGATGACTACAACAACAACAACAACAGTCATTTTATTTCCACAATCTCAAATAATAAGTTAAAATAACATGAGATAGGTTGGACAGAATTATAGTGGATGGACACCTGAAATAACTATGTAGAAGCTAATCTAGTCAGGTGCCCATTCTTTTTTATGTAAATAATTGTATGTCTATGGATCAGGAAAGTGGATCAAGTGTTAGAAAAAGAAAAAGACGAAAATAAAAAATAAAAAATATCGTTGGTAAATAAATAGGAGAAAAATAGCAAGGAGAAAAATATAGCGCGTGACGAAAAAAAGAGATAATTTAAGGCAACTTCAATTACTATCAGTAACGTATTTATCAAGATGACGTTCTTTGAGTTTCCGTTTAAAGTAACAAAAACTCGAAGTTTTTAACTGCTCTTCAATTTCGTTCCAGATTTTTGGACCAAAGTATCTAATGTTAAATTTTCCATAATTCTTTCTAATTTTTGGAAAAGCAAAAGTGGACTTTAATGCCAAACGAGTACTGTAACCATGTTTTGTGTTGATGGCAGTGAAAAAGCTGTCAAAAGCACTTCGAAGATACTGATACATAAAGCATGCAATGTAGAGCAAAATTATGTCATACAACTTGATGATTTTTAGTTTTGCAAAGAGAGGACTATTGTGTGCATCAAATGTAGCGAAAGTGATAATACGAATTGTTCTCTTTTGTATAATTTCTAAAGGTTTAATATTTGAACAATATGTGCTACCCCATACCATACAGCCGTATGTGAGAAAAGGGTATACGA
>JAOBRG010386615.1:0-10831 GCA_027574985.1 Umimayanthus nakama | reverse complement strand
TCTTTGATGTTTTTAGGCCTAAGCATGTAGCACTGCACAGGTTGATGTTTTCATAGTTTTGGTGTTTTTGTATCCACAAAAGTTCTATCGTTACTTATGTACTACACTGGTAGGGAGCACATCCCGGATTTATGCAAGGCTATTGGTGTTACAGTCTTTAACAAATATACATTCTACATGGTATTTGAATTTCTTTCAGGGTTCAAGGGTTTTGATCAGTGTATCCACTACAGAGGGATTGCACACATATAAAAACTTTCAGGATTCAAAGAAGATAAGTTTCTTTCAACAGATTTAATCACTCTGAATCAAAGCTTCATTCAACATCTTAGAGGCTGTACACTTTGTGGAACCAATCGCCACTTAAACTGAACAAAAACTCACTGATGGAAAAACAGCAACAATAAATGATATAGCCTTACTGTATTAATTATTCCTCATCTTCTCTCGCTACAGTAAAACCTGCGTATAAGAACCTGGATTTTCTCAGTTGGCCTAAACAGGTTCTTATATAAATAGTACTTAAGGTGAATTTAGGCTAAAGAGGTTCTTAAAATAGGTTCTTATATTTTCATACAAAATTTATTTAAATATAATATAAAATAATATCATTTGATATAGTATACACCTATCATTACTGTCCCGAGAAGAGGGTGGGGCATGCAGGGGTGGTAATTTTCACTTTTGAGAAGCAGTTTTTGGCAACTTGATCCTCACCTTTACTTGCAGATTTACTGGAATTGTGAACACATTATACACAGTAAAGCACTTTGGCCTGAAAATATTATGTCAAGTGACTTTTATTATACAAGCCAGGGGTTTCAAAACAAGGCATCGCTTGTCGCAAACGACGTTTATAATCCTTATTTCCAACATCTACTTTCACTTCAGATGCTCAGAACTCAGTTGCATAAGATGCTGTTGCTTTTCTCTATGTGTATAAACTGATTCTTATATCAATCTCTAGAAGAAAAGCAAAACAGAGGTCAATTTTCTGCTGATCTTTTCCGAAAATGGCGAGGGATTTGAGTGTAGGTATTGAATATAAGACGCTTGCAATGACTGGATATGAGCTATTCAGTACTGTCAAATCATTTGCGAAAATAGACACAATAGGTCATGTGTATCGTGGCATTGCCTAACAACAACTGGCCTTCAGAATACTGGAAATAGGTATTTCTTGCGCGTCAAATTTAAAAAATTTCTGGGGGGCCATGCCCCTAGACCCCCTGTGAAAACTCGGGCCTTCGGCCCTCCTTGCTCAGGCTTCTGGCCCTGGAATAATTCCAACCCCTACTTTTCAGTTTCCAACTTCTACTTTTCATCTTTTTGAAACCCCTGCAAGCAGATGATGATCTTTATTCAGCAGATTCAAACTATGCATTTCTATGACAACTCCACTGATAAGAACCATACTTAAAATTTTAGCCTAAATAGGTTCTTATGTGGAGGGGGCTTAAATTGCAAATTTTAGCCTAACTGATTCTTAAAACCCAGGTTCTTATATGCGGGTTTTTACTGTATTTCAGGTTCACTCAGGGCCGTACCAAGTGCGGGGGAGGGGGGTAGTTGCAGCCCCTAGATATCCGACTAAAAGACTACATGTATAACACTCTTGCAAGAAATAAAAGAAACTATATCAGCACTGCCCCCTGCTCAAAATATTCTAGGTATGGCACTTTCAAATAATAAACAATTATCCCCTGAAGTGGAGGTGAATAGTGAGCTACATTCTACCTAGCTGCAAAGTCACTGACACTAAGGGGGATAGTTGTTTTAGCATTAACCAAACAGGTGGATTTTGTGTTTGCAGGAGTAGCTTCTTTGTTCATTTGAGGAATTTCCTCCTCTGTAACAGTGGCAAAATGAGCCGCCATTTTGAAAATTTTGTCTGGAGGTGAATATCCGAATGTTATGATTAACCAAACAGGTGGATACCACTTTTCAAGCACTCTGATTGGTTCATAAGAATAGGTATATCCTAGGATATTCACCTCCAGACGAAATTTTCCCACCCCTCACAGAGGAAAATTTGAAAGTTAACTACCACAAAGTGTGGTTTCCTGCATTTTCAGTGAGCAAAATTTGGTGCCAAATGAGGAACATGCTGTTCAAGCTGTAGGCTCGTTTCAGATTTAGTTGATCATTCGCCTTAACTAGTCGGCCTAAGCAAAAATGGGACCAACTTCGGGAGATGCGCAAGGACGGATGGGAAACTAGTTTCACATAGTCACAAAATCCAAGAGGTTGAAAAATATAAACCTGAATTAAATTATTTGGCAATATTCAAGTTTTTGAAACAATATATTCCATTAAGTGTTCAGAAGAAAAAGAGAAAAAAGAGTTAGACAGAAAAGCAGGTCTGAGACATGTGATTCAAACTTTTGATAGTGTGACACTTGCTCAAAGCGTGTGTCTTGGTAGGTATGTTGTTCTGAGATAGCAAACCAATGAGACGATTATACAGGCTGCTCCAGCTTGAGCAGCCAATATAAGTGGGCTAAAATAAAACTACAAACATGACAATAAACCCATTTCAGGTGGAGCTCCTCCTTCTGTAGACCTCACTACTGCCTTGTCCCCAGTCGCCCGCGTGATAGTGGGGCCGCAAGGAAAGATGGGAAGGAGAGAGGAAGCATCATCCCCTGCTCGCGATGTCCGAGCTCGTTCCCAGCTCATGCTGATAGCGATCCGCGCTCGAAAAGCCTGTGGACGAGGCAAGACCTCACTATACATGGAGCAACAACCCCCCCCTACCCACCCGCCTTTTAATAACATGGTTCCTCCTTGTTCTGCTATAGGAATAGGGGGTACAGAAGGGAAATAGGCCCTGACCCCCCACGTTTTGGCATATATAAAACAAAAAGCTTTACTTTCAAAACCCTGTTTTGCTTCTTTAGTCAATTCTTGGTTGTTCTTCAAATCTCCCCCCTCCGGCTTCAGTTCAGCCTACCGACTACCCCCTAATGGCCTATAACGTAAAACAAAAGTAAGCCGGCGCTCCCAGATACAGTGTAACTGGTCCTACCTTTGTTACTCATCTTGTTGAGATTGTTCTGTCAAAAATACTTTGAAAAAGGGGGGTTATAGTGTGATAAATGTGTCTATCGAGTCGCTCCTGGCGCAAACGTCGAAAAAATATGGTAGCCAGGCTGGGACTTTTTAAGCTTGCTTTAACGAAGTATTTGAAAGTTTTGAACACAACACCGCTGACCACGTGACACAAAAATTACTCTATGCTTGCCTCCAGTCTATGCATCATGCAAGATGGATTTTCTACTTGCAGAGATAGAAAGAAAGAAGAAACAAATTGATCAAAATGAAGTCACTTCGGTAAGTTTTGCAGTCCTGTTTTCCTTGCGTTCTGTGTACTCAGGTGAATGAGTACGGTAGTCAGCAACCTATAAAATATGAATTGTCGATGACGATGGTGGCGTAGATCTTAATTGATGTTTTAAAAATCAGCTCATATCCAACAAGCGTGAGTGGAATAATTGTTTTATTAAATATCAGATACTGAATAAAAGTACCTCGATTTTTATATTCTAGCGAGTCGGTGATAATGATCGGTGGAAATTTTCGGTGATAAAATTGTCAGTTTCCAAATCGGGGACAATAGGATTTATACCAAGTACAGAGAGCCAATCAGATTACCAGAATTGCATCCTCCGGTGCTTGGTATTTAATAAAAGTAATTATATGGAAATCCCTGAAAAAAAACCCAAAATTAACAGATGACCCCCTGAAAATCCCCACACCCCTCCAATAATTCAGCAGCACTGAAAAGTCAACCCCCCCCCCTTTCTAGAATTTGGCTTCTGGATCCACCCCCAATATACTCCCTTAATTGTTATTGAATATCAAAAACTGGTCGATGCAAAAATGAAATTGTGTCATTTTGAAAGTTTTCGATATTCAAAGACTGGTCATATGTTTATCTATTTCTGTAGATTTCTACTCTCCCTGCACTTCTGTTTTTGCTTTGTCATCACATTGATCAGTCAAATTCTGAACTCAAACTGCATGTCCAGATGCAGTAATTTGGTTTTTGAATGTGATTGAGTTTGGTAATCGTTAAAGCAAACATGTTCAAACTCCATGTTTTGATGATTTTTATTGCTAAACCATTGAAACTGACAAGGTTTAACTGAGGCCGCTGAACTGGTCAAAAATTTCTTTTGTCAATCAACTGTTGTAAATGAATTTTGTTATAAAATATTCATTATGTACGATTGCCAAATACTTCTGCTAAACAAAGTTGAAGAGTTTAGTTTGCAGGACCTTGAATTTTTTTGTATTAAGAATAACCAGTTAAATGGAATTGATTATGATTTGCCTGCATTAGATTTATATCAGATCGATTGCATGACTGATGCACACTGGAATGAAATTAAAACTTTGCTGAACATACAATGATTAGTAATAGTACAGATTGTTTGCATTCCTATAAAGAGCATTGCAACAGGCTATTTCGCTTCTATCATGTATTGTATTATATAGCTTTCTGTCTTTGAAAGGAAATTGAAAGCTCTGTCACTGGCTGAGTGATAAACATTGAAGTCATCATTTGATACTCATTGCCCAGCTGATTATTTAAAGTGGATTCTCCATAAATAGTTTGCTAAATTGATTCATTGTGTTTAGAATAAAAAATACTTCAGAAGAAGAGACCTGGCTGCTAAGCAGGCAGAAGATTATAAGAAACGCCAAGTGGTGAGTTATAGTAACACATAACCACTATTACTAGCTTGTTCTACAGTACATGCTATGCACCTGTTCTACTAGTTAGTAAATAAATGAAGCTGTTATAGTCCTAAAAATACACTTTGTAAACACACACACTAACATGTGCACGCCTTAAAAAAATTTGTCACTTGATACTTTATAAAAACTGTTCAAATAAATGGCCAAATCTACAAGGTGGATCATCCTAGGTAGTGTTTTGACCCCAGCAGCTGTTACTGCTCAAAGGAAAGCAGCACTGTACATTATATTTTAAAAGACAGCACTTGGCTCATTGTGAAAACACCAGAAGCTATGATGTATCTGTTTGATGCTCCAAACAGTGCAGGATTTAGGATGCATTCATTATACTATTTCCAGACTATATAATTGATTAATTCTTAAAAAAGCCAAAATAACACACCATTTGCTGCTTCATGCATCAAGTCACTTCAGATATGACCATAAAACAGGGACACCACAGCAAACTGTCTGCGCATGCGTGTAAGAGAGGCTTTCTTCCGGTACAGCGTGAGGTGTTTATAAGTATGTCACCGAAAAACTACCTTCACATTTGAACTGATCGGGGATCAGGCTGGCTTGCGATAAACACGGTAAGTTGAATTCAATTGAGTTTCAGCTTTGTTTCGGACAGATCAAACTTCTTCTCTCAGTTTACAGTGTCCACGGTAGCCTTCATTTATTCATTATTTTTGAAAGTACACTGTGTTGTTACAGAACGAATTGCAAGGGGATGTTCTGTCCATGGTAGCCTTCGTTTATTCATTATTTTTTGAAAGTACACTGTGTTGTTACAGAACGAATTGCAAGGGGATGTTCTTAATCGGTAACAGACAAACAGTAAGCGCGGGAAGATGGATCATCTGTAGAATTTAATTGCTCATTCATCATAAGGATGTTCAGAATCCTTTTACTTCTACTATTTGTTTTACGGGATTGGGTTTTTGCCTTTTACGTGGAATCTTTTTGGATAAAGAAAACGGATATCTGTACCTCGCATGACACTCGCATTCCAAATCCCCTAATTATAGCGATTTATTGATTGATTTTCTCTTGAAATACAATATAATAGTTTGTAATACTTATAGTTATGCAGAAATAAAGTAGAAATACCAATATTTCTATGCAGAATTATTTATTTGACATTCTCTGATACCTTGCATGAAAGCAATTTAATCAAGATTTTACAAGTTTAAAAATACAAAATGCTGTCATTTTAATTTTTACAAACTGAGCTATGTTCAAATGTTCATCAAGCTCTACGTGTAAAATTCTGATTGTTAATGTTTTACAATAGTGTTAATAGTTAATTCAAGTCCAAAAATAGTACATAGTTGACATTGTATTTATAATTCTGTTTCAAATACTGTAAGTAATATTATAATTGGCATCTTTAATTGTCCTTAAATGAAACCAGTTCCATAAAACTTTGAAAAATAAATTCAAACTGTTTTGCATGAAGCAATTCACAAACTGCTATTTCAGTCGGTCAGAACCTGTGCTTCACTCCTCACCTTACCCAGTCAACACCCACATCACCACTGTTAAACAGTCGAAACTAAGACAATCTGATCCATATATTAATTATTAGCCAGTTGGTAGAGCAGCACTCAGTGATCTGTTCCAGAGCTCATGGGTTCAAATCCTACCAGCTGGGCCACTGATGCAGAGACTTTTTCTAATAATAATATTAATAACACTACATTGTAATACTACTACTACTACTACTACTAATAATAATAATAATGCCTTTATTCACCCACCGAAATCCTTTCACAAATTCAGTATTTGGTCTTGGGATGAATATATTAAGTTCAGAGCTCCTGAGATTAAGATTATGAATCGAATTTCTTAAAAAATAATTCTCAGAGATATGTTCCGGCACTCTTTTCTCTTTCTCCATGTCAGCCCATTTCGTTTCTCTGACTCTAATTCAAAACTAGGTATTATTCAACTTATTACATTTATATCTATGATCTAGAAGTCCTGGTTGGAAAACTATAACCTTGTTTTAATAAACTGGTCTCTGCCCTTCAAATAACAAAGCATTAGTTAACTTTACATGTAATTATCAGTTAACATTTTTAACAAAACACCAAAATAGGTCTATTGATAAAAATATTTTCATAAAGCTGCAAAGGTGCCAGGGTTTTGGTTAGGGGGGAGTTAAGTTAATCAGCTCCCCCTGCTCTCTGTGCTCTTTGTGGTCGTACCAGCAGTGTTGCTTAATGTGCAGCTGTTAGTCAAACTTAGTGCAGGTCTTTACATTCAATAGTGTTAGTGCTTCCAGTGGTTACATAAGGTGATGATTTGGAATGGAAGAGTTCCAAGAGGTCCTTACAGTGTTCTGTTTTGGAACTGGTAATGTACTAAGCTCTATGCATTCATGAAACCGTAAAAATGGTTGTCCTGATTCATGAGCAAGACCATAGCTAGCATTAGGCATGGAGGGTAAATAAACACCCCCCTAAGTTTTGAGTCAAGCTTTGGCCCTGCATGATGAAGATACATGTAATATGGTAACTCCAAGTTTTACAAAGCAGACTGTAAAAGTTCCCTTTATAATGCAAGCTATTTGTTTTTCTTCCAGATTTCTGATGAAGTGGTGATATGTCGGTGTTAACGTTGATCTAACATTGGTGTTCCTGACTATATCCCTAGCCTGTGTGAACTTGAAATAACCTTGCTGTGCTCAAGCTGTGAAGCTGCTGTTGATACACTGAACAATTGTTGGCCTTCAGTAGCAGCTGCAGATCTATCATGCTCCAGATCAGAAAGCATTGTTTTATTATTTTTATGAGCCTTGTAAGAACACAACAGTTGTACTGATGTTTAATGATGAAAGAATAGCACTTAAATTAAATTTTTCTATTATAATTTTTGCATTGCTTTGCAGCACTTTATTGATTTTAATTGCCACAAATAAAATGATGCTTTACTACTTCAATACCTAATTCAGAAGCTTGCAAAGAATTAAAAAAAACTCCAAAGCTGGAATTTAAGTACCAGCTAATTGAATGTATAGTCTTTAAGAGTAAGGTGTGTCAAATCTTTAATTATTTCCCAGTTTCTTTTTATTGAATAATAAGTAACTGTTCAAAAGTGGCACAAAAACATTCAGCTCAGTGAATATAAAATACATGTAACAAAAATTCCGGATTACTGCAGTTTTTTGAAATGGTTTACACTTCTTTTAATAACAAATATGAATTCAAAGCCTATTCTTTCAAAGTAATTTTCACATGCCTATACAGTCTGCTACCAACATGTCAAATTGTCTTTGTACATGTTACTGAAATTAATCAGCTACTTAAACCAGATTCCTTCTCATTTCAAAAAAAAATATTGCTCATGTTTCAGTTTTTGTCAACTTTTAAAACAGAAAAATATTTATTACTTACGTATTATACCGATCTTTCATTGTTTATGTTTTGACTACTGTATTTGATTTCAAATTACGCACCTTGGTTCAAGTACTCACTTTCCCAGTGTTTACTATAGTAACTATACAATGTTGTACCCTGTTAACAACCGGATCAATAATTTCCAACATGTTCTTTTGACTCGTAAAGTCTTTCCAGAATGTTATAAACTGTTGTTTTGAATGCCCAGTGGCAGTGGATCAAGATATGTCTCGTGCAAGAAAGAATGCAGGAGCAATTTCTGTTTGCTCGCATAGCTTCATTCCGGTGTGCCAATTAAATGAAGATAGTCTCCTTTTTAAAAATGTATATAAAATCTTTTCTTTTGCATACCCCTTGGTTGTTGCAGCAATTGACAAAGTCAAGAGAGACCGCTACCAAATTCTTAACCTTATCTTTTCAGTAGTTTTCTTATACTAGAGCAAAACAATTTCTCTTAGTTTCCGGTTTCCTTGGAAAACTGTTTTGAAATTGCCAGCTTTTTACTAATGTCCGCGGCTGGAACCGCTTTGAACCGGAAGAAAAACTACGCGCATGCGCAAACGTTTTGCCGCGGTGTCAAAACAGGTAGGACTGAGACCCAGGGGGGACTCCCATTAATATATGATGGAAGGGGGGTTCCGAAAGTTGAGCTCAACCCTAAACCTAAAAAATTACTCAATTTTGGCGAATTCGATACCCTAAAAAAATACATGCTGGAACATTTGGTACCCTAAAATACACACTGTTTTCCATCTGTAACAGACCAGATATACATGAACTTTATAAAATTAGAATAAAAACAGAACACAGGGTAGGACTGGGGCTATGTTTTGATCTTATGCAAGATTCACTCCTGTCATTCAGTCTATTTGTTCTAAATTGATTTTACGGAACCGATGTACTTCACGACAACTTTGGACAACAACTAAAACAATCACGCTTTTGACATGGTATTTCAAAGGGATTTTTTTAAAATAAATTAAAAACGGTCGTGACACAAAACTCTCAATTCATACCCTAAAAAAAATACACTAGCTTAAAATGATACCCTAAAGCCATACAAAACTCCAAAATGTGGTACCCTTAAACTTTTGGATCCCCCCCATCATATATTAATGGGAGTCCCCCCCTGGGGTCTGACACAGCTGGATTGTGATTTATTTTTAAACCCATTAATTTTATTTGTTCAGGAGAAGAGTAAATGTGATGTTGGGGACAGTGAGGAGCCCAAGAAAAGGAAGAAAGGGCACACCGATGGGGATGAGGAAGAAAAACCTTCCTTAATTCCTCGTGAAGAAGTAAGTTTGGAGTAGCAACTGTTTAGGGCAAAAGAAACCAACTTTTTGACACAAAATACAAGTGAGCCCCTCACCATTAAAATATATTTGCATGCATGTATTTGCAAAATACAATTTTAAGTTGGCGCAGTGACCCTGAGGTCTCTTGTTCGATTCGCAGCCTGGTCGAGGATTGAATATTTGGGTGACCTCCTTTCCCGCTAAAGTTCACTCAGCTTTCCATCCTTTAGGGGTCGGTAAAATAAGTGCCAGCATATATGGACCACTTTGTAAATTTGCTTCTGGTCTGCTGGGGGTAAACTGATCATTGTAAAGTGCCTTTGAGCATCTTCATATGAAAAGGGCACTATATAAATGCACCAATTTACTTCATATTACTATCCAATAAAATATCTACATCCCATACATATGTATGTTTTGGGGAATCAGTTGGTGTAAAATACAAGTTGCTTAATATATTGTACAAAGAGTACATGTGCCAGGCTGTTTCAAATCTAGTTGACACTGTGCACTTGCACTGTGTTGAATTCCTAAAATGACTGAAAGAAAAGTTGTATTGCAGGAGCTTGAGTTTAACAGCCTCAGCTTCTTTCATTACCAGTAGTTGACAAAACTCAGCATGATGTCACTTGAACATCACCAACTTTTTGAATGGCTACATTGCCGAAGTGTTAGATTGCTAAATGTCAGATCAAAGAACATGTTTTTCCAATGCATTTCGTCTTGTTTTTGTCAATTTGGAATCATAATGAATTTACAAAACTGATCGGAAGGAATAGTGTTCAGAAATGTGGGTTAACTGAACTGTTAAAAATGGTTTTCAAAAACAGTAAGTTTTAGCCAAACCAAATTGCAAGAATAATCTAAATTGTACTCTTATGTTGTTTTCTCAAAATGTTTTTTCAGACTAAGTTTAGCAATGGAGCCTCTAAGTTCAGTATTGTCATTTAATGATATAATTATCATGGTACATCATTCTTAGGTGGTCAAAAGGTTGCGTGAGAGAGGGGAACCTGTTAGGTTGTTTGGTGAAACAGATGAAGAAGTTTGTCAGAGGCTCAGGTTTGTTCAGATCTATGTCATTCATGCATGTAGTTGCTAAATATATCATTTGATTTTTTAGAACCAATGGGACTAGCTGCTTTAAGCAAAGACAGCAGCTGCATGTATATTCCCAATAGTAAGAAAATTCTGGAAAAACTTCCACCTTTTTCTGTCATCCTAGCATAATAGTTAACTTTTTGTTAATGGTTAAAACGGTTATTTTCCTTACCTGTACTAGTGTTTGTTCAGTAACTGTGCTCACATGTTGGGTGGCTCCTCCTAAAATGGTCTACAATTGGTATAGGATTTAATGGAGCCGAAACCAATTGTAGAATTGCACAC
>JAOBRG010386604.1:0-10831 GCA_027574985.1 Umimayanthus nakama | reverse complement strand
AAAGCCATAAAATTTGCAAACTCGCAAAATGTACATCCTGCTGCTTGCTTTCCTTATTAGTTCTTCAAATTGCATGTAATAATAATTATACGAAACTTGGTTTTACAGAAAAGTTAAGATTCACTACCGGCCAGAACTCTTTCTAGACAAACTGTATAACTGCAATGCCAAAAAAGATCTTTTTAAATTTGGAATCAGCAATTATTTGCTCTTAATTGAGACTGGAAGATATTACAACCCAAAAATACCCCGTAAAAAGAATATGTCAACATTATAAACTAAATGAAGTAGAAGATGAATGTCATCTACTGTTTAGCTGTAATCTTTATTAAGCTTTTAGAAGTTCAAACTTCGAAAAGTTAGTGAACGTCTTTCATGTTTCAACTGAAAAATAGAAATAATATTGTAGCAGATACTTTCTTCTCAGGTTATCAAAATACATACCTCTTATTAGCCTAGTGCGAGATCCGTACGGCAAGTTATGGACCGAGCTTTTTCTTCCTTTTATGTCCCAAGCGCGAAGCGAGCGGGCCATAAAAACAAGGAAGGAAAAAACGAGGATCCATAACTTGCCGTACGAAGCGACCAAACGAGGCTATTAAGATGTTTATTATATGGCTTTATTGATTATTCTGGTTTTGAAAAGGTGATCGAGAGCTAGCGGTCCGTACGGCAACTTACGGACCTGGAATTGACCAATCACAGCACGCGAAATCAGTCAGCCATATAATAAGCTGTTTTATTATATGGCTGAATAATTTCGCGTGCTTAGATTGGTCAATTCCAGGTTCGTAGGTAGCCGAACAGACCGCTAGCTCTCGTTCACCTTTTCAAAACCGGAATAACCAACAAAGCCATATTCTAAACATCTTATTAGCCTCGTCTGCTCAGTCCGAACGGCAAGTTAGTAGTAGAAGTAGTAGTACTAACAACACTAATATTGATAGTGCAATTTATAACAAAAAACGATCACTGCGCTTGTGGTTTATAAGGTATTTCTAAAGCAATAGGATGGTCCTATTTTCCAGTTCTAAATGACGACTCCATTTCTTCATATACGTTCTCTTTATTGTAAAATTGTCATGTTCATGTCTTCAGTCGATATTTCCTGTATATACATTTTACACTGTGTCGTGCTGGAAAGCTTCCTTCTCGCACAACTGATTTAGAATACGGTATAGGGGAGTGCTTCCATTGTGCAAGATTGTTTTTGTACTCTCACTTCACTGACTTCACCCTTCCCAGAGGTTCCTTCATGTCTAGAAGAGGCGCCGCAGTTTTCCCTTTCGTAAACGGTCGTTGCCATTTGGAACAATAGTCTATTGTCGTTGTCATAAAGATGACAACGTCTTGATAACGGAATATAAAAAACAACTAATAGTAATCCTGATCCTCACCTTAATCCAAACCAACACTAGTTCTAAAAGAGGAAACTAAAAAGAAAAAAAGAAATCAAAAGCTAAAAGTAAAAAAAAAGAAATAATAATAATAAATTACCGTGTTTCGAACCCGTGATCGCTAGCATTCTAGCTTTAAACACTACCACTACGCCAACAACCTGATTCGGTTCCGTTTCCATTCTTTTTACTGTATATATATTACAAACGGCATCGACTGTTGCTGCAAATGGCAACGACTGTTCCAAATGGCAACGACCGTTTACAAAAGGGAAATTAGCAGAGGCGCCATACCTCTCATATTTACCCAGACTTTCACCGAAACCGGAGTTCTTCGACTACACAAAGGCAGCGAAGTGTGAATCAACAATGGCGGGTCCGGAGGAGATAGCTGCAGCTGCTATTTAATTCGCCGACCGATATTGAAGACGAGTTGCGTTTCCGCTGCTTCGGTAACTGTAAACATGAGATTAGAAACGTTAACTAGATCTGGAACGGAGATCAGAATTGCTGTCAAACAAAAACGCGTCTCTTGCTGAGCCGAAAGATCCCGCCTGAAAGGTAGTTTGGAGAATAACACTAAATATCTTGGCAACTGGAAGTGGAAAAGCGTGATAAAAATTTCAAACTTTCAACAGCTTGATTACAACTTCGACGCATTTTTAACTATTGGAAATCCCCCCTGAGGCCAAAAACCAAAAGCAGATTTAACGACAGCAGCAATTTGAAGGTAAACGAAGCTGTTTTTAATACGAGCTTAACACAACTCTTGATGCTTTAAAGTCAGGCAAGTTGCCGGCTATTTATGTTCGGCTTTTTAAAAGATCGTAGAATAATGCGTTGTTATTCACACACGCTGTTTAAAAACATGCCATGGCATGCATTAGAGACAAACTTTTAACGTTCTCGCAGGGCTTTAATAAGCAAATTTTTTGCTAAAGAAATTGCGATGTTAACGATAAGTCATATGCAGAACACGTGTGTCGGTATTCAGCGATCTGGAATGACAATATTTGATCAAATACGATCAACCATGGTATTAAATATACCATTCAAACGATAGTATCATAAGTGACACAAAGTAAAGGAAATTTGTGTACATGTTTTGCTAAATGCAAAAGTTAAACAAAATTAATTTATTTATTTACATCATTTAAACAGAAATTCCAGTTTAGCAAAGCTGGTTATAAATGGAGATCTGTAAAATAATATGAATAAATTATAAATTACAAAAATGAAAACATAGAGGCAGAGCATAAGAGATCATTCAAAGGTATCATAAAGGTAAAAGTAAACTAACTAAGATGAACTTTTTAAATGCAATTTCATTGATTTTATAAACATCTTATTAGCTTAAAGAAGACACAAGTTCGTGGACGTGAAATTGTCAATAGACCCTATGCATAAATGGCAGCGATTTCAATAATCTTTCGTCTACATTCAAATTAGCCCAACTAGCCTCGTTCTTGAGTTTAACTTTCAAAAGAATATGTTACCCAAAATGAGGCTAGTAGGGCTAATTTGAATGTAGACAAAGGAATATTTGAATTGCCGCCATTTATGCATAGGGTCTATACACATGACCAAACATAATCAACATCGGCATTTATTGATTCTTGATGCAGGCATGATTATAATGTCCCTTAAAAGAAACACGGCCAACGTACTAAGATCGGCTGGGCATAGTTTTATACCTAAATAGTGAATTACTGAAAACAGGCAAGGTTTAGTAAAACGAAAAACCAAATTTACCCTACTGACAACTGTTCCCCAGCCGGGTTATTGACATCAGTCACCATGTTCACTATGGCACTAAACCACGGTTCTTAGTACATGCAGATGTACTCCATTATCGAGCAAGAATGCCAGCTAAAAAACTAGTCAGATTAACACAAGAATTACTGAGGTGGCATAGCCTAAACACTAAAAAACCCAACTTACAAAACTCTCTCGAAAATAGAAGAAAGGCGATGTAAAGACGTTACTTGGACGCTTCTGGATGCTTTTTTTTAACAAATAGCATACTGGCTGATAACTACACACAAAACGTAAAAGAACCACGATATTACAGGCTAGTGCTACTGTTACTTTGATTGTGTTTGCACAGCCATCCGTTTGACTTAAAAAGTGTGGATGCTACTTTGTTTTTACGATCAACTTAATCTAATCTACAGAAACTAATTCACTCAAAGAAACAATGGTATCTTGACTTGAGTTTCTTTTATCAATGGCCGGATCGCCTTCCTTCAGGGTTCATTTCGATCAAAGCAATTTATGCTCTACGCTCACTAAAAGTTACAAAACTCATAAGCAGCAACAGGCTTTAGTTTAACTTTTACGTACAATTGACTAGATCGTTGGACGTCACTGACTCCGAAATTTTTGTTTTTTTTAATCTTGGGGATTATCCTTATAATTATGTAATTCAATCAAAATTATTGAGATTAGAAATACTACATTAAATGTGAAACCAGGTTTTCTTGATTCATTTAAAAACTGAACAACAACAATCATATATATTTTTCAGTAGCCAGAATTGTTTTACAGAACTTAAATCTTAATGTGATTGTTTACGAATAAAGGAAAGTTAAACGAAACTCATTTTGACGGCAATCGGTTTTGTAGTGAATTCATGTGAAGTATCGCCCGGTTAAATCAGCATGAACCCAGGTCATACTTTGGTCTTTGGTTTCTTAAATTTAGTGTCATTTTGGTAGAGTGAGAGTACGTGATTTTTCCTCGGTATGGGCAGGAGTCAGAACAGCTATTGACCCACCTCAAGTCCCGGGCCTCAAGTTGATCTCCAGTACAAACAAGTACTCGTAAATACTAGTTTTTCACAAGAACCTTTTCCTTATAAAGACGATAGATGAGGCTGAAAACATGTCAAACATTAAAAGCATATTAAGAACAAGCTGAGGCAGGGAATACGTAGACTGAACGTCCCCTAGCTATTGACGCCGTGCAGGGCTCAGATTACCCGTTGTAGTTATAAATATAAATGTAGTATAAATAAAATGCATGTAAAACAAAGTCTAACGATCGTAAACATGATCACCTAATTGCTATTTCAAATAAAGATATACAGGCATTTCAAAAAGGTTGTCACAGTCAACAGTCGATACTGGAACTGAAACGAAATTTTGGGCAGAGTCGCAACAACGCGCCCGAACCTACACTATATTGTGCAAAGTCTTTTCAAACAGTAGTACTAGTAAACTATTTCTGCTGCTTGAACTGCACAGTCGCTTTCACTTCCATTATTAACTTTTGACTACAAAAACCTTTTATGAAATAGCTGTATACAAATGAACCTATAATGAAACTATTAAGACGTCTATTGCTGTTCACTAGTAATTACCATACTTTGACAGAGCCGGGATTGTTGATCCATCCACAATTTAAAAAACTGCTATTTTTTTCACTTTGGAGTTTGGGTTTGATTGTGTGAACGAAAAATACAACTTATTCTAAAAATATAAAAACATTTGAGTCTGTTGGAACCCTCAAGCCTATCGGCACAACGCTGTGGTCGACCTTAGCCGGGGATTAATAAGTAATCTTCCGCTGCGCCGCCTAAACAAAATAACAAGCCCGCAAACACTATAACAAACCAGTAAACAAACAAACACTCTCGTTGTTTTGGACAATGACTACAATGGGACGTATGGTGGTGTTTGTAAGGCCAGTTTAGCTTTAATACAATAGACTATATGCTGTAATCAAAATTGCAAAAACATAACCATTTCCTTTGAAATCTTTTATAACGTGAACTTATCCTGTACTTATTAAAGCTCGAAGACTTTACAGAACGGGTACTGAATCTTATATTCGTTTTTATCAGTGAAATAAATAACCATGCAAGCAATAATTTTTGTAGTCAGCAAAACGTGCAATAACGTAAGAAAATATCTTTAGAAGAAATATACAGTCTCAATAAGTTGAAATCCGGAAAACAGTCATTTAGAAGTACCGTTACCCGTTAAATGGTCGATACTATTCATGTTAACCGTCTAACGAGAATTTCAACTTTCAGTATTTGTTGTTTGGAGTTCTAATGGCTAACACCAGTAACTTCAGTTCGAACTGATATATTGGTGGTCCCTTAAAGCATAAAGCCTCCTTTGTACCGATATTTGGCAGTGCTTACCAAAGCGATAAGATCGAAATGTTTAACAAATCCCCAGCAGTGTTAAAATAACAAATTCACTGCAAAGTGCTAGCTTCAAACAACACAATTTGATAAACGATTCTCTTTGCAGGTGTTGACCTTTTTGAAGAAAAGATTGTTTTCTCCAGAACCAGTGAACCAGGGACAGCATTTCCGTTTGCCGCTGCTGCCAGGCAGAAACTAAAAAAAGCCCTCTAAGCAGAATTAAGCAGTCGCAGGATCTATGACTATATTAACTGAGTTTATTCTATTTTTCACAGCCAAAAACTTAACATGATTTAAGATAATGAGCAGTTTAAGCAAAAATAGCTTGTTAAGAATACGTTTTGTTTTCTCTTTTCGGTTTTGCTTTCTGAGAAAAATGAACTTTTCAATTAAAGAGGGAGTATTTATAACCGTTGGCAGATTGCACAATAGTTTCAAAACGAATGACAATGAAACCTTTGCTATTATGCTTGCGAAACCCCTCGAGTGGTCTAATTGAAAGTGTTATTGTGCTTTTGTGGTTTTCACTTTCCATCTTTACAGAACTGGTGTTTTGTTGAGGAAAAACTTTGCGGGATTATTAGTTCACTTGTAATGCTGATCAATGGACTATGACAAGAACTGGGAGTTTTCAAGTTGCGCTTAGGTCCGGAATGCTCCGTTTTTTTGAAGTTCTACAATACAAGAGAAACAAAAATTTCGACGGTTCTGTCAAAAACGACTGTTTAGATATGTGTACGCATTTTTACGAATGTTATAAGTTTGAATTGTAGTTTCAGTCATGATTTATATTGACATAAATTTTGATCAGTGTTTGAATCAGTATTGTAACAACAGCAACAATGACAGCAACAAGTATTTTATTTCTTCCATAAATGTACAACAAATTAATTAAGAAAACTATAATAAGTTATAAGTGGGCGCTGACAACCTGAAATAACCAAAGGGGTTAAGCAAGTTGGGTAGCCAGTGATTGTAGAAATTAAACTAGGTTAAATCGGTACAAAAAAGACGTAAAAGACTAATATCAGTATAATAGTATAAGGACACTAGATAAAAAAATGTATATACATAAACAACATCTATACTCAGCACTTAGTGGTCATTGCGAAGGTTTGTCAGGCTAGTTTAGTACTTTTAATTTAAACTGGATTTTAATGTGGCTTTGAAAGCGCCCATGGATAGCAGCTGATTGTCAGGTTCGAGTGAGTTCCATACTTTGACTCCAGAAAAGCGTATATTGAATATTCCATAATTGGTTCTTATAAAGTTTTATCAGGGTTCAGGCCGGCCAACGCCTTTTATCATATGCCAGCTATCTATTTTGAATTAATTTGTCCTCGATGATGATGAATCGTACTTGCGCTGCAAGATGCATTATGAGATACGGAACCTTTGACATACCACTGCGTTGTCTGTGAACACACACGAAGTTGTTTGGTGGATAGAATACCAAATTTAGTAAACTAAGATACAGGTACAGTGTATACTGTCCGTTAGCAAGAAAGTATCTGAAAAAATAACTTTGAGTAGAGCAAAACACACGGAAAACTAATGGACGACTGGAAAAAAATTGGCGAAAAGTGGAATTTTACTCAAAGTTTGTTTCATAATTTTTCTCTGTTCTCTTCTCTGTTCTCAGGAAGTCACAGAAAAGAGACCGAGAATGAAAAGACGAATCTAAGATAGTCCTTTCATTGACTGATCAATTTCTAATATGCCACCAAACGTGCCTGGAAGATGGTATTTTGGAGGAACAGTTGGTCGCATGGCTGTATTTTGCGTTCGTTCTTTGTTTGCGATCTTTAACCTGCGTTTGTCAAATGTGCAGGAAAGGGGAGGTCTCTTGTGGGAATTTTATCAGGTGACTTTATTCTTTTCCTTTCCGTTTTTATTGTCAATGACCTGCTGGGAGAACAATACAACACCGTATCAGATCACTTATGGCTTACCTCTTCTGAGTTGGTTTTCATTGTGTATTATTCATTGGTTTGTAACAACAGCTGTCTTGAATAAACGAACACTGAATAAATAAATAAACAAATAATAAAAACTCTACTTATTCTTTTAACCAGCTTTTTTGCTGTCACAACTTTTCTATATTACTGTTCTTGTTATCTTAACTGCTGTTGTCTTTTTTGCTTTCCTTCAGTTTTAAAACTATAGTATTTTGCTTATGCTTTTACCGCTCACTGTTTGCTACTTGCAAATACTTTTAAGAGTTTAATTAAAATTTTTGATTTAATTCAATATGACAAAGATTAGATGAGAGCAAATGAAACATTCATTTAATCTTTTCGGTTATCAGTACAAATATATCAGCTTTTTTTCTCCTGCGAGCAAATCTCGTACTAGGTGAAGCTGCAGAAAATAAACTTCATTGATTTACTTTCGATTGATTTATACAATTGCTTCCTGAATTTTGAGAAAAAAAGAAGTCACGTACTGCTGATGAGAAAACTTGGAATGAATTGCTGCTACTACCATTTTAAAAACTGCTGAAGCTATGGTTTAGGCCGAGACCGGTCGTGCAGCTAAACACGCGTAGTTTGTGCATTCAAACAATGTTTAACCAACGTAGTATCTTTTGTACATGAGAGGCTTGCTGCATAAATTTAAACCCATAAAATGCGATGTTGTTATTTCTTTACTAAAAGTTCAAAAGTACTAAATTTTAGAAATTTCACACTACTTTTTATAGTATTCAATTTCATTTTTTTCAATACACCAAAGTGTCTACACCAAAGCTATTTGCAAAGCTTTTTGCATGTACACAGTATTGTACTAAATAAAGTACTTACTTACTGAGAAGATTGTGATTATTTGTCTAGAAAAGGTGCATTGTAAACTAAACTAACAATCTAAGACTTTTCTTTAATAACATTGAAGTTATATGTTGAGATTTACACATAAAGACAAGCTATATAATAAACATGATTTTGCCCTGACCTTTGCCAATATTGCACTTAAGCAAACTGATGTTTTACGAAAGAGCGTTCTTGCAGTCTATATGAAGTGACATACTTTTTTCCACAACGTTTTTTAAATCTAGTTTTCTCTCATTGGCAGAACTATACGTCATTTGTAGCTAAAGGGAAGATAAAGATATCTTCAATAAACATTCTAAAAGTGCTTGGCTTCTAAAGATTTACTGAAAATGTATTATTAGTTTGAAAAAAAATTATGTAAATGGTTTAGAAGACACAAAATCGTTAAAAAGGGAAGGCATTAATGTAAAAGGGTTTGAGTTTTACTGCGAAACAACTTTTCCTGTGTCGCTCAGTTCATGTGCTTTTTTAAAAACTTAAACGTACTGACCAGCTACATCCGAACTGGATGGCGCGCATAATAAGACCGTCTGGTTAAATACCGATGGTGTTCATGGAGGGGAAAACTATTGATGAACTGAAGCAATGAAATAACTTATGTTGTTCCAATGATCCCTCGGAGTAAAGAGCCGCAGTGCATGACTCTGTTGGCTCGGTCTCTGGAAATAACTAATCTTAATCTCATAGAACCAAAAAATTGCCAAATGCAAGACATCCTTTGAATTGTTACAGTACATGTAACTGTTGAATTTTTTAACTCAGTTAGTTTGTAATCATTCAATTTTACTCCTTTTTACAGGATAATTGCTTACATGCAAGTTCCTCGTTTCCCGTAAGCTGCACAATACGAAATTCGGCCAGTGAGCTGTAAGGAAATACTAAACGTTACCTTATTAAGCGAAAGCAGAGTTCCAGTTTTGGGTTACTCATCAAGTGTATTTAATTTCCTGCAGCTCCATGTGCAAGATGGTGTTAGAATTTGAATAATTACGGAAACGAAAACCCCGTAACGGGATATCTTGTGTTTTGTTTCAGAAACTGTATTAATCAAAAATATAGGTGCAGTGTAAATGATGAGCTACCAGTTGTATTTATCAAACTGTATTTAAGGTACTGACTTGGTGTAAATCTTAGCGTTCATAAAGATTAACGAAACTAACAGTTGAGATGTGGCCGTTTATTGTTTTCAATGTTTCCCCGAGGTTCCTATTCAAAAAGAAAGCTGAGGGTGTGTTTTTTTATGAAACAAAAAGAGATCTTTTGATTTATAAAACTTTATGAGCTGCATCCACATTAATCAAATAATATATTGGGGTTATAGGGTATGAAGCAAGTAATTTCCCTTGCACTCGAACACGTGCTCCAAACTTCATGTTTCGCAATAGAAAGGAATTTTAAACTCGGCAAAGCGTGAAAGGAAAAAGCATTTGATTTCTTGCGACATACCCACTCAATTATGGTGAATTAATATCCTATAAAATACAATCAAAATATTTTATATACGATTAAGCTGGAAACAGATTTTAAAATACACTCTACACTAACAAAATTTACCTTTCGTTCTACAAGCGCTTCCATTTGATATTTCTCATCAGTATTCAGAAAACGCACGGTTCTACAGTCGCTTCGTTCTCAGTTTAAACAATATTCTTTCTGTTTTTGAGAAATAGAGGTCTACCGTGTATTGTAACTTTCTCGTCAAAATTTCATACTGCTTTAAAACAACGACAAATGTAAACTCACAAAGGTAGCACATTCCTCTAAAAGTTTATAATTCTGTGCAGGATCCTTCGGTAGGTGGTATGTTGTTTGACAATGATACAACGGAAAGGTGCGGTAAGTGCAATATTCCTAATCAATTCTTGCCTTCATTATGCACTTGGCAAATGAACCCTTGAGCAATCTGCTATCTAAATCAATAAGCCAGTCCTCTAAGTTAAATTTAAAAACTAAAGTTTTAGACAATAAAAACGTTGGTTTGATATATTTAGATAGAAACCCTGAAAATAACTAAAGGTATAAAATTAAATGATCCTTTCACTGCGATGCTTTGCGACTTACCAGTGCGTGTGTTATCGCTTAAAAGCAACTGTGGTTCTTCTACAGCAGTTTTGACTGTGTTCGAGTACAATGAACTGTGTAGCGGCGGTCTCAGTTTCAGTTAAAGAAATACAAACGGCTACCTACTGCAAGCAGGTTGGGTACGCGTATTTCATAGTTTGAGCATTAAAAGCTGAAGGCAAAATACATCGGGAGATCGTCTCAACAACCGGTAGTAGTGAAATCAGTCACAGAATCACAAAAGATTTCATGGACCACGCTTTTGTTTAAAACTGAAATTTATTATAATTTACGCCAACGCCTGTGACTGAAAAAATTCCTTTGCAAAACATTGTCAAAATAACTATTTCACCAAAACTACCTCTCATTTATTTTCATCCGCCTCCCCC
>JAOBRG010386593.1:0-10832 GCA_027574985.1 Umimayanthus nakama | reverse complement strand
AAATAGTGGTGTGTTTCAAAAAAAATAAACTGGTTGAAAAATTATAAACCAGTTCAAAAATTTTAAACTGGTTTAAACAAAATAAACTGGTTTTTAAAATTTTTAAACCAAAGAAAAATTTAAACCACAACAGATATACTTGATCAAGTAGGAAATGCCAACCAAGATTGTAAAACCCTCAGCAGACCCTGTTTATGACAGATGATGAACTTTTGTATCCTACTCTGTTATTGTAAACTCTGTTATTGTAAGTGATAAAGATAAAAAAAAACCTGCTTGTGATCACCTATACTGGGATTTGATTTTCCATTTTTCAGACTTCATGTGATATTTCTCAAGATTTGTAATCTTAAATTCCATCATTAGTACCAGTACTAAATAATTTATTGGAACAGCTTATAAAAAAATCTTTTTAGACTCCTTCTTGTTCTGTTTGTTAATTAGCTGTCAGAAGTAATTTGTTTTTACTTTGTGGTAATTTTTGATAGTGGTAGAATGGGTGCCTTTTAGATTGTTGATTATTAACCTTTTGATCACAGACAACAGGAATGCTGTTTTAAAAGAAATGCAAACTACAGGAGAACTAGTAAAGGATGCTCTAACAGAACTAGAACAGGTGTGTTAACTCCCCAGATGTACAGTAGATGGGTGTTGTACGGCAGCCTTAAAAAATTTAACACTGACTCATCTTAGAGTTTTAACTTCATAAAAGGATAAGGGTTTACCACAGAGGTGGTCATCCAGACAAAGGCAACTGATTTCTAGGAACCAGTCAAACTTTCTGTAAATTCTTCTTAACTGCCTTAGTCTATAATTATAATAACAATAATGATAATAATAATAATAATTATTATTTTTATTGTTATTGTAACTATAATGATAATTATAATAAATATAATTATAATAATTTAATAATAACAGTTTACTACCAGTACTTCCACCACAGTGGCTCTTCGCCTGGTAAGATTAGATTACAAATTTTACTAGTAAAACTGTGCTAAAATTAATTCCACAGATAAGACTACCAAATACATACTACTACAGTACAAATGTCTATGAGTTATAACTAAAAGGAGACTACTAAAATATACTACTAAATAATATCTTACATGATCAATAAAATCTTCTTCTATTAAATATTTGTTGAGAGAACAAGAAAGGAGACTTCGGTACTAAGTTTATATTTGCTACTAATAATATCTTACATTGAAACCTACTTCTATTGACTACTTGTTGAGAGAATGGTTTTTTAAGTATCTCAAAGGTTTGTTTTGAGAAGGATTTTGGGTCTGCACAAGACTTGACTTAAGCCAGAAGTGAGTTAAACACATTAATTGCTGAAAAGTATTGCGTGTGAGTGGAGTGACAAGATTAAATAATAATACTACTTAAGCGCAGAGAACATGACAGCTGTTTGCTTAACTTTTTCCAGTCGCAGCGACTGTGGCCATGAGGTATTACTAATTATTCTTGTGAACAAATTGTGAGAGTTTTTCTTTTCATCTTAGATTGTTTACTATGTATGATCAACTGCTTTCTTCTCATAACCAAATCATCCCTCTTTGTGCAAATATTGTAAGAAGAATTGACATGCTGATCAACTGGCTTAGCTAGAACTGAAAGGGTTAAGAAAGCAAGAACGAGCTTGCACAATTTACCATTTTAAAGCTATGGACAAAAATAATTGCAATTCTTTTTTTATATTGAAGATCCAATCAAATAATGGCTGCCAAGAAGTGGATAATTTAGGAAGTGATGATTCAAATACAAGCGAGCAGTGTTGGTCATCCACAGATCAGTTGATGGCCCCACCAGTCATGGGCCTTGTAAAGGTACTTGGACACAGACAGCTGTATGGTACAATATTATAATTGTACACGTTACTGCTAACTTTGACTATTTCAGATGTTCAAAGAATCCTTTTATGATGACTGTGTCTTTGTCTTATTAAGGTGTCTGAGACAATGTGGTTTCTGGTATCCACATATGATCAGAAACAGTCAGGAACAGTTGATGACATTTTGCAGATCTTGGTGGTCTTAGACCATCATTGGTTGATACAGATCAGGGATTGCTCTGCATATTTTTGTTTTGAGTCCTGGGACTCATTAAGCTTTCTAGTTTGACTTCGACAGAAGTTTTGAAGGGGTCCCATGTCCAGAAACCTGAACCTATGAAAGTATAATTTTATATCTGTATCCCAGGGATGTATTAAAAATTCAAAAATACATTTTTTGAGAAGCACTTTGCATAACACACGCAATTTAAATTGCATTAATAAATTTTACACAATCCCTGCAGATCAGACATATGGAAACAACAGTCAGATCAAAGCATTTGCAGTGGTCTGTGACAATGTGTGATACTGTAAATGGTCAGATCACTTGGTCAAAAGTATTTTTACTAATCAGCTCTGCAAAATATGCAGATGAACAAGAAAAACTAGTTTTTTAAATTATCAGTTTCAAATAAATTAATTATTCAAAACAAATGTGACACAGGAAAAGAATATATTACCTTTAATCAAAGTAGAAAACTTTCCCTTTTTGAAAACTCACTTGTAAAGAATGCCTGTATTTACACAAAAATTTTCTTAAACTAATTTTTGTTTTTTTTATTCTTGGCATTAAAGGTTTGAAATAGTTTTTTAAGAAATCATTAATCATTTGATACATAAGCAATTATGGTTTATTAAAAGACTGAATCGGGTAGATTTCTGTTAATAACAGTACCTAGATATAAGTTAGTACTAGTAGACGAGTGGTTTCCATTGATAATACAATCATGTTAAGTATTGTACGCTACTGAAACTAACAAAAACATTTGGTTAAAGACTTAATTGGATTAATTATTAACTGGTCGTAAAGATACTCATATCAGGATCTGACTTTAACAGCACAATTGTATTGAAGCGTTAGTTTAAATGTGACAATACAAAGTGAATACTCTGCATTTTGTGTTGAATTTTTTAGGCCTGTAGATCCTGTCTCAAAAAGGTTTCTGGTGCTGTAAAGACAAACTCTCAACTAACATCAGAAGAAACTGTTAGTCAGTTGGACAATGTGGTGGTGATCTGTTGTGCAATTAGTCCCTGGTAGGTGCAGTCAGTAATATTCTCAGTTTGGTAACCAAATACTTGTCCCAGACAGGAATACAGTATCAAAGTTTTCAGTCTTTAGAATCATTTTTAATAAAAACAATAGTTTACATAAAAAATTTTAAGGTTGAGACCAATCCAGTTGCTGAAATAATAAATTGATATTAAACAACCACAAGCTGTAAACTTAATAATTTGTTAATGAAAAGTGCATTAATTTTTCAAAATGAAATTTATAAATTGATTCTGTAGCTACCACAAATAATATTTAAGTAACATGAATCTAACATAATGGGGCGAAAACCAATTGTAGAATTGGATACATTTTAGGTACCCTATGATGGTCAGTTGCTGATTTGACTGTTATTTTAGCGACATCCTAGTTGTCTGTGCAGTTTACATGTAAATAACAGTAAGTACTAGATGCAGTACAAATTTTAAAAATCATAAACATCTGAAAGTTACTTCTGAACCACTTCCAAAGCTTTCTGAAGATTTCATAACATTTTCTGAAAATTTTAAGAAATCATAGAAGCTTGTTTGGTGCCCATATAATAAAAAGAACATTATGCTCAACTTCAGAGATATTTTTTTCCACTCTGAGACAAAATCCGTATTTCTTTTGGAAACTGTGTAATATCCTGTATATAATTTTGACATGAAATTGTTTGCACTTTTTTTTTCATTTTATTGCAGCATAAAAATGTGGACTTCAGTATGGTTTGATCACAAGTTTATGAATCTGTTGTTTAAATTATGATGTTTTATTCTTGACATGAAATTGTTTGGACATTTTTTTCCCATTTTGTTGCAGTATTGATGAATTGGTATCAAGTTTATATGCTCCTTTGAATAGAGAAAAAGTTATTGAGAATGTAAGTAAAGTTGTATTCAAAGAAGAAAAGCTTTATTTAGCAGGAGAGATATATTATTTGTGATAAGGGATTCTTGCTTTCCTTATTAATAATGACCCACTTTCGTCCACCATTAAAAACGAAGACATAATTTTTGGTTATAAAATAATCAATATGATACAATACAATCCAACTTCCTCAGCCAACATATCTACTGATTCAAGAAAAAAATACCCTGAGCATTGTTCATTTATACATTTCTCAATTTAAAGTTCTCAAAAATAATATGTCTTGAATAAGTACACGTTAAAAGTAAATGGTTTTGTTTAGTGAAATTGAAGGTTATTGATCTGGCTGGCTGCCCTTTGGCAGAAAACATTCCTTTCTCATATGACATGTTAACATCTTCTAAGTTACATTAAATTAATTTTTTCTAAAGTTATCTATCCTTGCACTATGAGAAATGTTTCTCCTGCACAACATAAAGTATTTGAGTAACCAGCTTTTATCAAAGAAACATTGTATTTTTAATTTGGTGTTCATTTCTTGATGGCAGTATGTACACTATTCTTTTTCTCCTTCTTTAGGCTGGAAAAATTGCTGAAAAATTAAAAGAACTTCTAAGTTTTTCAAGGTAAAGTGTTTTGCAAATACACCAGAATGCTGTTATTGTAATTGATTGTAGAAAAATTGGTTTCTAACAGTAGTGTTGTCAGATTAGGTTCTGCTCTTCTCTTGCACATGAGGAACAAGTCTACTGTGTAGCTGTGATGATATTTTTTAGTGTAATTTATTATTATAATTACTTTTATGTACTAGTAATAATGTAATTTTTTTGCTACAATTTGTTGCAAAACAAGATAGAAAAAGAGAATCCAATGTGGCCAAGCAGTTTGAAGTCACCTGCTGACCAGATACACTGTCTGGTCATGGTGTAAATATCCTTCTGGCCAGCCAAGCTTCCTGCCAGTTTGGTTTTTTAACCCACTATATACTTTTTTCATGACACTGAAAAGTTTCAGTGGCGAGTTGTCATTTGATATGCATAGTACTATTTATTATTAAAATTTGAAACAATGTCTAAAGTAAACTCTACCGCAGGGGAATTTTTCAAATTTTAGGGATGTATTGGTAGATGACTGACAGCTATTGAGTAATAGTCTGGAACAAGGAAATCTTATTCACAAAAACCATTAGTTTCAGCAACATTTTGCCTTTCAACAGGTCATCACATTTCACCGGAGACCCTGATGGCTCCTGGTTGGATTTCCTTAATAAAGCTATCGACCACAACCTCACCAAGCTGACAACATTTGTCAAAGAATAGCCGGTCACCAAACAGCGCCTTACAGATGATTTTTAGAGCAGCTAAGCTTTCAATAAATTGGTGTACAAATTTGAAACAGCAACTGAATGCCTGAGTAATACCAAGAACGGTATCTATTTTGAACTACCATATTCCAGACAATAACCCGTGCCCCCATATTTTTATTACAGAAAGAAACAAAAGTTAACAGATTACCCGCACTGCCATATACCCTGCACCCCTATTCGTTCATTTCTACCACATATATATTGTTATTACATTGTACTGTTAAAACTACATAAACAATTTATTGTTTCATAAATGAGAATGTCACAGTTACAAAATTTTTAAATAACAAATTTAGTTCAATGTGAAAACATTTCAAAATGTTTGCTCATGAAACTTCAACAAGCAATTGCGGTACTGAACATCATTTTGTACACTTCAGAATTTAATGGACAACCTTCACTGGTAGATTACCCGCACCTTCCATTAACAGATAACCCACAGGTTATTGTCCGGAAGATACGGTACTGGTTGACACAGACTTGACGAGTGGCAGTGGGTCTGAAAGTGACTGTTTGTAACAAGGCCCAAGCGATACATGCAAAACAGCAGTGTCAGTGGGTGTGCTGATGGGACTAGAGCTGTTCAAACCCAGTTGCTACAAGGTTGACACACAAACTTAGTGACTGGAAGTGGATCTGAAAATTCAGCATCTGCCCTCACCAAAATGCATAAGTTATGAGTTGTTTTCATGTATATAAATTGTAACAAAATAAAAAACACCATACTTTGTACAGTAGTTTCATTTTATCTTAAGGTTGTAAAAAGTTATTTTCCCAGATGGTGTAAACAAACTGCATTCCATTTCCCTTATTACACGCTATTTTTGTAAGAACACACTTTTTAAGAACACCCAAGCTAAGGTTTGCCCAAAAATTAACAACATCAAGCTATGGACAATCATCAGCCCTCAAATGTTGCCCTTTGGATAACCAGAGTTTCAGGCTTTCCAGGGAAGGCGGCTTGATACTCAGGTTACCCTGAATTTATAGTTTGGAATCTATTTTAAAGCTAAATTCATCTGAATTAAGGTATACATTTTGCCTGATTTCAAAATCTGAACATCGGAATTGGGAGGGGTATCAAAAAGAATAAATTATGGAGCACAAGTTATCTTAGATCTGGTGTGAAATAGGTTTGGTCTGAAATAAGGGAATAAAAATAAAAACAATAACCAAGCCTGTATTTTACGAGGGTAACACTTGGCAGTAAAAACAACTGAGAAATTCGTGGCCCTCTAGAAATGGAGTTTTTGTTCTGAAATGGGGCCAGGTTTTTAAGGCTTGGGGCACCCTCCTGGAAACAGATGGCCGATATTTTACAGGCAAGAAAGCCACCAAGTAAGTGCAAACAAGGGCCAAAACTACAACCCAAACAGCCATGTTGATAGGTAAGCTGATGGACAGGTACCTACACCCCTCCCCCTAAACCAACCCATGGACCAGAAGGTGTCAAATGCTGAGTTGCTTAATCCTTATATTACATGTTTCCAAATGCTTGGGAGAATATTACATTTAGTTTAAAGTTTGGAGTGAATAATGGACATGTGTCTTCCCACAAACACAAATAAAGTTATTTATAATAACAGCAAGAAAACAGCTGGACACCGGCAAACTTGGTGGGAAAAGAAGGGTTTTAACAGCCTTGATTACTATATACACATCTACAGTCAACTTGTTTGTCAACAAATAGCCATTTATTTTGCAATATTTATATTTACAAATAGTAAAGATCAGTCAAGTAGTATAGAACTGTAACAAAAATACAACAAAGGAAGTGACAGCTGCTTTCTAAATTGAGACATAATTTGCAACTCCACTTTAACTTGAAACACTTCCAAGTTCATCTTTTTCCTTCTTGGAAATACAGTGTCAATGGCAGTTATAAAATCTTAGCTTTTTACAATGTTTTCACGGTTGCTATTTAAATACATTTGAGTATTATTTGTTGTGTCTTGAACTGAGTAAATCCATACAGAACAGCATAGTTGTAATGTGTAACTATAGAACAAAATCTTTACCCCTTCCCACCCTTTAAAATTTCTCCGAACCAGCTACCTATGCCTGGAAGAGAAGAAAAGAAAAACAGTAGATTAAAAAATTGAACATTCAGTCACACTCCTTATAAATCCTAAAATGCTATTTACACATACATAAATTAAGATTAAAGAAAATTTCCCTACGAACAAAGTGCAATCATAAAAAAAATTTTGTTATTAAAACCAAAACAAGTTAACATACAAGTATACAAATTATCGGAAAGTTAATTATTAAGGAGCTGAACCCGAATCAAGTTATAAAAGTTGGTGTGTATTAAGTTTTTATGCTTCATTCACTTCAATAATTCAGCAGTATAACAGTAGGAAATAAAACCTTTAAGTTGACACCAGACTACAACAGGACCCTTCAGTCATTTCATATCATATTATAAAGATAAAATATTAATTTCAAGTCTCTGTTAGCAAGTATGGCTTAGAAATAAAATTTATTATCCAAACTATTACTGCATATGTATACAAAGGTAATATTTTTCCAATTACTCAAGAACAATGAAATCATTTTGTTTAATATTACCTGAACTAATCTTGATTTTGAAACAGAAATTTTAATTGGATAAAAGAACTGAATGTAAGCTGTACAAAATGAGGATACAAAATCCTACCTTTGTTTTGTTCTGCACAGGGAGGTAAAGTTTAAATTCTGCCGGTAGTTCATCTTCAGAGTAAAGTCGATCTGAGAAGTAAACTCGACGAATGCGACAGTTGGCATGGATCTGTAATTGAATGCAATAACATATTTTCAGCATTTTTATAAAAACAGTAGCTGCATTCTACAGTTTTGACATTACCATGTTTTAATTTGACATCTCCAAACAATCTTTTATCTATTTTTTTAAAGCAATTTCCACTTCTTACTTATGAAACAAAAACTAAACAACACCTTTAAAATTAGGACTTAAAAGAAAGGTGGAACAAAAAATAGATTAAGTGCCTATGTTTCAAATAAAAAAAGAAACAGGAGATATCACAATAAAAATTTAGTTCAACAGTACACATTGTATATACACATAAAACGCCATAAAACTAATTTTCACCCAAAACACAAATTTTCAAAAAACAAACAGTGTTATAATTATGTACAGGAAGCAAAAATATTTTAAATTATGCTAGTTGCTGGTAAAAGCTACCTGAAAATCTTTTGTTCTATACAATATTATCTCAGGAAATCTTTTATAATATCTCTACTGCCCATTAGCAACGAAATTAAATCCAAAGTTACAAGCTTTATTGCCAATATTCAAAGGCAAACACACAAATTTTTGTGGAGAGCTAATGTGTGTCAGCTGCTTCAGAAACATCGACATTTCTTAATATTGATTTGTTTGAAATTATTTTAAAATTCTCTCTTGATATACACTTTTTTAGCTCGAAATCGACTTTACTTCTAAAACTCAAACACCAATTCCAAAAACAATTTCAAACAGATAAGATTTCAACCAAACACTACAGGAAATAATTAAGTAGTTAACTTTTATTTAGATTTTTTCAACTTCAGTGTTTTGAAAAATTACTTTATGACTACAGGAAGCTCCATTTATTTGGTGTTAATTAATTAGAACACGATGAAACCATCTTGGTATTGATTTTAAACTCACCTGAACTCGCAGTGTTTCGATGTAGTTTGTTCCGTAAGCACGTCGAGTAAAATCCGAAAGGTTGAACTGTGGAGTGGCAAAACAGAGGATTCTTTATTACAATTCAGATGTGTATCAGGAGAAATTAATTAATTTCTCCAAGGCAAAATGCCAACAATGTCGTGAGCTCCAAAAATATATTTTAGCTATGAATCAAATGTTTTATAAACTGGAAAATATTACCCTGACTATAAAAGTCTGTAACCACGAACAATTTAACTTGAAATTATCCAAATTCGTTTGGAAATGCAAATCTAAAGCTTGCCTCGTGCTTTGTGGCCAAGGGAAGATTTGCCTCCAGTAACAATTCAAACTACAAACAAAACGGCTATACAAACGGATCAAACTTGCTTCTTGAAAAAAAAAGAAAAGCAACAAAAACTGTACCTGGATCTGGTTCCAACCATCATCGAGTCTCATTGGCATCGTACAAATGAATGGCTTAACTCTTGTCGTTGACTGGTAGTTGGACGCGCGGAATCTCCTTTTCACATTCTTGTCGTCTAGGACCTAAGTGTCAACAAAACAAGATTACATGGGTCACAGGCACTACAAAAACCAAGCGATACTCCATTTTAGCGTCTTAAAACACAGAATTATAAAAAAAATGCTCAAGACAAGTTTACAGTATTTACCTGAACTTCGAAGGTGAAATATTTCTTCAGATTTTTTATGATCATAACGAGGAATGGTAGTTTGATTCCAAGAGTTTTCTTCGCCTCTGCTGGGCATGTTATGAACGTTGTGCTAGAAACGAAAAATTAAAACAGTCACTTCAACACAAATCGTAAGCTCTGTAGCATTAACCATAGATGTACAGAAAAACTGAATGAAGAGCCAAAGTACTTGAGTGCTTCAGTCTAATATAATCCAGATTAATATCGAACCTTAATCAAGTACTCACTATCGACTTCACGTAGTGACTTACCTAACATTTGTTCCAACTATTTCCAAAACTAGGGACTGGATATCAACATCCGTTATTCTCTTGATATGTCCATTTCGAACCTGAAGTTTTAAAATAACGTATATCAACAAAACGAAAGAGAAATCGCAGCATTTCCTGTGTCACATGTAACCGTTGGCCATGGCGGTTGTAGGTATCCGTATTTCTCGTTGACAAAGCAATTACATACCGTTTTGTCCCAAATTTGCAGCGGTTTGCTTCCAATACTGTATAATACTGACAGAAACCCTGATTGAAAAGTATTTTTGAACATCTTCTTACTCTTTTTTAACCCCGAAAACAAGAGCAAGAACCTCTAATTCCTATCCTCCCTTTCGCTCTGTTGTACTAAGTGAACAAGTGGCTGTCGCTAGGAGAATTTGCGCCAAGTCCCCGTGTTTGTTCATGCGCGGCCCGCGTTGCCATGGAGAGTCCATATATACAACCTCAGTTTCATGCTCGATGCCTCGTTGCCGCTGACCAACTAAAGAAAAGAAACGTACGCGAGCTCTAGAATGGTCTCGAAAAAACTTCATTCTGCCTGGTTACAACTAGCCTGCGACCGAAAATTTAATTACCGCCGTCTGCACGCAGGCTAGGTTACAACATCTAGCTAGCTATACAGCAGTCAGATTTAGATGAAGATGTTCGAAGGTGTGATCAAATCAGGAGCGAATTTCTGACAAAACAGAAAATTTGGAGTGGGTTTTTTTTTTAAAAAACTGAAAATCCCAGGTTTGTATCATGTGATCGTATTTTATGACAACCGGCTCACAACTGCTTTTAACAGCAACCGTTCCAACAGGACGTCTTCAAATAAAAGATAGAAGAGTAGCGTAGCTACTTGCACAAGTGGTACACAGTTTTTTT
>JAOBRG010386582.1:0-10832 GCA_027574985.1 Umimayanthus nakama | reverse complement strand
CAGGCGAAAAACATACCATATCAACTTTTGTTGATTAAACCCATTTGTTCAGCGTACTCACCCACGCAGATAAAACAATTTTTTTCAAAACTAGTCTCCCAGTTCTAAATTACAAGTCTGTTTTAATGGCTTACTGGTGTAAATTTTAGCAGACCTGGTGTATTCATTGAATAAGTAATATTTTTAAACAGTAATCTGCTTTCATGTTCAATAACTTATTAATAGTAATTTACATATCCTTCACTCTAGATTTAACCAAGACATTCAAGATTTTGTATGAAGAGGTAAGCCATGGTAGCTGCAGCTGATGCAGTATTGTAAAGTATTTTAAATGTAGTACTATCTAGTGTTTGATATCATTTTTTATATAATAACTTATTGTACACCTCTAGTAATGTTTCATACTGATACTTAACATAACTGCAGACATTTTTAAGTGTATTTATTTTATTTTCCTCTCCCTACATGTGTGGTAACTGTTGTTCTTTTTGAGGTCTTTAACTTAGATTTCTACTACCTGTAGCAAGAGTAGAGACCTGTGGCTTTTTGATCCCCTTTGTAAAAGTGCCTTCATGTATCAAATTAAAACTTTTATTAAACAAATTCTTTCTTCAAACATTAAGTAACATAATTTCTATATCAATAAAGCACATATCCTAAAACAGTTACATGTTTTATAAAATTATTTTTTTAGTCAATATACCGTAGTTTTGTTAGCCATTTTTCACTCCGTTTCAGGAGCCTTCTGAGACTTGTGAGTTGTGACAGGATTTTTATGACCACTAGAAATTTACAAACTAGAGGACAAGTATACAAAGAAAATAAAACTTGAAATGAGAGATGATTCTGTATTGCATCAGGGGGGGAGGGGTACTTAGGTCAAGTTTTGCTGGGTTTGTGCCGCTGGCCTCTCAAAACCTCTACTCCATTTTAGTCCATTCTGTGGCCAACTGTTCTGAAAAATAAACCCCATCTTAGTCACTTTGGGCAAATGTCATTGTGATTTCATCAGCGGAATTCAATGCAAGCTGACTGTTTGCAGCAGGAACTATTTTTAACCGCGAATCTTCCTATTTTTAAATCCTCGCTTTCCAGAACTTTTTATCCAAAAAAACCCGAAAATGTACGACCCAATTCTAGTAACACTACTAAAAATGTAAAAATATGTAACCCCATAATAGTCAGTCCAGTTGTGAAATGCAACCTCATCCAGTTGCACATTACTAGTAGCCTTTTACTGAGAGTACCCCCCCCCCCCCCGGTATTGCAGATCTCAGTAAACACAACAGTTGCAAAGGCATTTATCCTACCATTTTGGTTAAATGATGAGTTTTAATGCATCCATTTTTGATAGATCTGCCTCTATGATTTAAGTGAAAAATCAAGTTTCTGTAATTACACTGAGCAGATTTCTTACAAACAACAAATAACCAAATGAACAGCTTTTTTTATTGCTTTTAGGAAAACTCTGATCAACTCTGTTATTGTAGTTATTCACAGTACACTTATCTGTAGTTCAATTGTATGGCCTTGTGCTCGATTTCCCATTCAAAATTGCCCTTTTTAAAAGATTTCCCATGGAAAACATAGTTCATAGTTGATATGAAACCCTCTTACTGGTGTGTCAATCATGCCATTGTTTTGAAGGGAAAATACACTCAGTTTAAAAGATATTTTATTTTTGAGATATTTTTTTTTTCATTCACCAACAGCAAGCAGTGCTTTAAATGGGTATTCCCCTACCCCACCCCCTAACAGTTTTGAGTGGTCAACTGTTTTCCATACAGGTTGACGAGAGCGCTGTTGAAGTGCTTCACATTGTGTCCTCACCTGATGGCTTTGGGTTGAATGCAGTGGATAGCTACAGATATCCCAGGGCCGGTAGGGTCAGATTTTTGATATGGGGGATGGCTGGGAAATTACATTGTAGACGGCCACAAGTTCCCCTGGGAGGTAGGGTCTGTAGGAGTGAGCCAATCTAATTGTGGATTGGGATGGGGGGAGCAAGTTTTTCTCAGAACAAGTGACACTGTACATATGAATAAGACAAAATGGTTTTATTCCTATAGATATTTCAATACAAAAGTGTATGCTACAGGAATTGATGCTCCAATAAAAAAATCATTGTTTTAGACAATTCCAAGGAATCGCAGTATTTGACAGCAAAGAGTGTTTTAGTAGAATTTTGACAAATTTATAGAGTATTTTGTTCTTTCAATCCCAACTTCAGTGCTACAAAGGCCTACAGAACAGGGAAGAGGGATGGCTGGGTAGATTTCCAATGGAAAATATAACTTTGATTTGAAACATTTTGGTATCGGGTGGTTGAGATATTAGTCTACAGGTGTTATTGGTACCCTTGGGCTAGCAGGTTGAAGCTGTAACTAATATTAGATTTTTAGACTGGGATGGTACATATTCATCATATGCAACGATACTTTAAAGGTCCATGTTGAAATCGTTGTTATTTTTGTTTGTGTGAAGCTTGTCTGGCATTGGAGTGTAACAACTTAATGTATTAGTACTGGAGCTTATTAGGATCAAGTATGCCAACCCTTAAATTTATAACTTGTAAAAGTTATGACAAAGGTTGTTTATGATCAACTACAGAACCATTTAAAAGTTTTCTCTGAGGCTGTCTCTTTGAGCAGAGTTAAGCTGGAGATTTGATTCAAACGTGTCCAGAATTTAAGAGGGAAAAGATCCCCAATGAGTGAAAACCTATAGATCAAAGATCTATTTGACTCTCCAATAAAAACAATATTTGAAGTGTTAAGATTCCTAGTTTAACATTGTATTTTACTCAGGTTCACTGAATGCTAAATCAACCCTGAAGATTGTTGAGTTCCATGTGGATGCCATGGGAAAGGTACTAAAACATGCAAGGTTATACTGTAACTACAAAAACTAGGAAGAGTCAACTAACAAAACTAACGTTGAAACCAGTCATATTTAACGTAATGTGTAAATTATTCATTTTTACCTCAAATTATTTTTGAAACTGTCGTTGCCCTTCTGAAGAGTGCAAACTCCTTCTGTGGAATCAGACTGTGGCTGGACAAGCTGGAATGATTGGCATGCTGTTGGGACCATTTTTGCTTTAAACCTAGAAACTTTTATTAATAGTTATTCCCAATCTTAGTTTGATTAATGGTAACAATTATTGTTTGTAGCAGAATATTTAGCAACATGCAAAACATGGAGGTGAGTATTCTAATTAAGCCACTGTAAGGTAATTATAGACTCTGGGTTAAACAGACTCGGTGACAGCACACTACATTCAAGAAACATGAGCGTTTGCAAGATTTACTCCTCTGTTGCAACTGATAGAAAGGAGCCCTGTTTACCATTGTTTTCAGCACTCTGCAAACTACAGTATCCTCAGATTAGTTGAAATAGCATCATTGTCGCAGAACATGTCACATATTCTAGTGTTTTGTTTTTCAGTTGTGTGATGACATTCATTGCATCAAATACAAGATGAAAATTCCCCTTGAAGAAGCAATTCCAATAACTGAGTATTTAGTAAGGTGTGGATGGCTTCCTGATGGAAACAGGTGAGTTGTCTCTTGTAGTACTGTGTTATGAAGAGCACACAATTCATCTTTCGGCATTGTCTGCCCAGTGTATGGCTGCACCTGTGCCAGCGAACTCAGGGACCGGTTGTTCAAAGCCTGATCAGTGCTAATCCTGGTTTAACTATTAATAAAACCTATAGAGTTAATCCAGGATTAGCACTAATCGAGCTTTGAACAACCGGGTCCAGGTGGCATTCACACACAAGACGTCACTAAGGTCGTCATTGCACAGCAATGTTCTCCAATGACTTTGTTATGAAAACCCCTAGCAACCTGCTAAAGGCTTCTGTAATGAGAACTGGTGAGTTGACCCTCTACCTTATTACCCCTCTACGTCAGTTATTCTCCCAATATCAGAAGCAGTACTAACTACGTGTTAACCAACAGTGAAGCCTGTAAGAAAACACCAAACTAAGGATTTGCTGTAATGATACTGTAGAAGCGCCAAGGCTGAAGTTTGATATTCCTGTACGGACTCAACATTTTAGGTTAAAACTTCATATAAAGTGATTTAATGTATGGCAATTTTTCTAAAAACGACATCCAAATTTTCTGCAATGCCCATCCAAGGGCAATACTTCACGAGAAATCTAGACCCTCAAGAACTAGTCAGAATGTCAAAGGTACATTTGCCATACAATACAGGTACATAACTGTGCTCCCCTTTATACCATACAGCTGTTGCCATCCACTCACCTTTGTCTGTATTAGTCGTTGAAGTACCGTATACATTGTAGGAGCACAGCCTATAGACAGGTGTTAGGAGCATATACATAATATATTACTTAGGTTATTTGTGTAGTTTACTCATATCTGAAGGCATCTTGTCACTGTTGCAGTATATGGGCCCAGGTGGTTGACAGGCGGCAGCAACACACTGTTATAGTACAGATACCACTGGCATTCTTTGTCCAGATGTCCTTATCAGCAAGCCATCTGGTTCACCCCGACTCCATGCCGATGATCCGAGTGCTAGCTGAGGACACCACCGACATCTGGATCAACGTAAGTGAAACCTGGTTACCACCAGCATTCGTGTCCTTACGGTATCGCAATTTCTGATATGATTATTAATTTTGAGAATAGGGAGAATAACTGTCAATTCAAAACTCTCTGGTTGAAATGCAAGATGAGTAAAGACAGGTAATGAGAAGGCCTTGCTTTCAAGGTCTATAAGATTTTTGTTAATAGTAGTTCATCTTGATGGTAATGAATATTGTGCGCTTGTCTCAGTATTGATTCCAATTTGAAAACGCCGGCTAAATGTTCTCGTGTGGACGGAGATCTTTTTGAAAACGGAGCTTTTCGAAAACGCTGACGTCACGCACGTGACAGAAGTTATCAAAATAACATCCCCAACGAGATAACTACTGCTTTGTTTTACTCTGTTTTATCAACTCTACTTGATTTATTCGAGTTCAAGGATAGTTCCATCAGGATTCATCACTTTCACTACTCCATTTTGTCAACTGGACCGAAAAGAAGTCGATTTTGAGCAAGATCCGGTCGTTCAAGCTATCGTCTTCGATGCTTTATAGTCGACTGCTGCATTTGATAAAAGTAATTGCAGTTCGTTGTCACTCCATGAAAAGTAATCGGCTTTGGTGTTCTTCTTTTTCCTTTTCTGCGACATTCTATCAAGACTATTGATGAGTCTTTCGACAGACAGACGAGACAACAAACGTGGGCTGTTAGTGTGCATGCTCAAACATAGCTAAACGTGTATTCAAGCGTTTATCCAGTGGATCATCGTTGTAGTGTGAATGCGGATCTTTCTGTTTTCCCGTGTGGACGGAGATCTTTTGATGCGGATAAATAGAAAAACGCCATTTTTAAATTTACCCGGGGCAGTGTGTATGCAGCCTCAGTGACAGTGTACCTGTGTTAAGAAGTCGCCTCATGTATCTCTATTTTCTCTAACACCAGGTAGCGGATATTATGCACTTCCTACAATCAACTAATCAAAAGATCCAGTTCATATGGTCTAGTGAGGCATCAGCGGGTTTTCGTCATCTCTTCCTGGCCACTGTTAGTGGTAGCTTTGTTGAGACGGGCGTTCACTCCCTGGTCCAGAACTGTGTGCATTATCCGCTGGTCACTCAGAGACAGCTGACAGCGGGCCACTGGAAAGTCGACAGCAAACAGGTAAGACCAAGTTCTGAGTTCTCACTCCATTTTAAGTAATAGTCCGAACAAGAGCTAGACAAGCCAACGGCAAGGAATGCAGAAAGGTGCTGACTGCGATATTGCTTTTAAAAATTCGTTTTCCTCATTGGCTAAAACATGCAACTTCTACCAGGTTGTTAACTCAGCTACATGACGTAACACATGTATTTGTCTCCAGTTCACTAGTTCATTCTTTTTAAGTGAAAACTCCTCCGAGATTCAATGCAACAAAAATTTTTCTGTGGGTCACATCGAAAATTTGAAGCTTTTCTTGGCTATTGTTTTGTAGTCATTCGATAAGACGAAATCTTGTACAGCACAAAAGAAACAACGAGCCTTAAAACAAAGTTTTATAACGTAAAATGTCAACAAGAATTTTGTACAGGTTGGCTTATTCGTATTATCAGTATGAAAATCTAAACATTCGAATGTCGCCATGGGAAAAGCGAAAAGCCAGATAACCGAATAGAAGATTGCCTGGTTTTCAAATGTTTAGGGGGTCTTAGTGTTAAATAATGTTCTCAAAGGACAGCTTCCGCCATCTTGTCAGCAAGTCTGGAGTATTTGGTTATTAAAGTACTTCATGTTTTTGGTTTCTTAACATTTGTTTTGTTGATTACTTTAGATCTGGGTGGATGAGGAGAGAAATCTTGTGTACTTTATGGGAACAAAGGACACGCCAATTGAGCAACACTTGTATGTACCCAGCCACCCACATTAAGCCCATATATATGAAGCGCGTCAACAGGAAAAGGGTCTCCTGAAGCATGTCAGAGAAACTAAAAACTACTCGTTGATTTTCTCCAAGTTTCACGCTATTTATAGGTGCTAGTTCGATGATCTTTTCACCATGCAAACTAGGATAGTATTTCAAGAGAAAAGCTAATAAAAGAGGCGTGAAATTGAACTGAGCGAAATGCCGTATGAAGTTTTTTTTTCACTGGAAATTTTGTCCTCTGCGCATGCTCCCCTCCCCAAAACAAATTTGACAATAACCGAATACATTTTCGTTTAATCTATGGAAATTCGGCTTTCTAAAGCAACCGCAATTGAAAGAAGACTGAAAGAAGAACATTCGAAAAGGAAAACCATTGTTGTCCATCAGATGCCTTGTTTTCTGCATTAGACCCCTTTCTTGTTGACGGCGTAAATATATATCTAGCCCAGGTTTGGCAATATGTCAGTTCTTTGACTTTCCATGCGCTAGACATTCCTGGTGGTAACTTCTAGATTCTTAAGGAAAGAGACTGAGCTGAATGAAGTTGCCCGCACAGCATAATTTCAGTTTTCCTTTGACTTAACTGGATTTTCGTGGCCACTTGGGCTTAATCCTGCTAATTTTCAAAATGAGACTCAAAATATTGTTTTTCCCAAATACTTGAATTAAGACGTCTATCTTGTGGGTGGATTGTGAATGGGGCACTTCATTCTTCGAAGAATGTACTAGTATTCTGAAGTATTCAGCAAACTAATTGGAAGAAGTGCCTCTTTGCCAGTTCTTAGGAAAATAGCCACTATCCATGGCCACTTCATCACAAGGATGGAACAGTTTTGAAAGAATATTGGAGATATTCTGTAACAGTTGCAAAAGTCGTGTCATCATAACGATGTAGTACATGGCCTTATATGAACCGTCATCAATTTCTTTACCAGTGTCACAAGCAATGCCGTAGTTACTTGTTGTTTATGATTCCGTTATTTTTTGTCGTTATTGTTATCGTTGTAACTGTCAATGCTAACTGATCGTCGCTGTTGCTGTTACTAACAACACCACTGCCTTTGTTGTTTTTATTGTTGTTGATATCGTGTGATTCCAATTTTTAATTACATTTTTTTCATTATTTTGTTTTTGAAATATTTCGCCGTATGAAGTTTCCGTGTTGTATCTGACAGATATGTCGTGTCGTATGCTGAGAACTGCAATCAGGAAATCTCCAGACTGACTTCGCCCAGCAGAAACCACGTCGTGGCACTAAACGAGGTAAGTATCAACGTGTAGCTTGTCCTTGGCGTTGATATATAACTAAGTACAGATGGTCTGATTATCGTCATCTACAAATTAAGCTTTGAACAGTGGCTCAGTTTTGTTCAGTTTGAAGTTAGTTTGTCATAATACATGTACATATAGACAAACTAAATAAACGTAAACTAAATAATTGGTTCGAATTTGAGGTTAACAGATGTAGAAGTACCAGAACATCCAAAGATTGACAAAAAAAACCAACAACGTTCGGTATCAAGATTAAGTGTTAAAAAAAAAACCACATAGAAAACGCATCACAAGGTCAACTGCCCTTCACTAGTTCCTATATATGTCAGAAGCACCAACTTGACCTGAAATATTGTCCCGGGAAACTAAGGTTAGTAACCGGTACCTGCAAATATGCAAAACAGTGTATCGACAATGTAAGTGAGGGGGTAACCAGTAAAGTTTGGCCGCTGGGCACTGATAAGCATATATTTAGTTTTAGTTGTAGTAAGTTGTAGTGCTCTGAAATAATCCCAAATAATACCTACTGAGCGTTTGCCCTAGATAGGAAATGGGCCCACACGGAGAAAGAGAAAAAATTTCTGACCCCGGTGGGGTTCGAACCCACGACCTCCGGAACAGATCACCGTTGCTCTACCAACTGAGCTACAAGGCCAGATGGGAGTTTGTCGTGGGAAATTAAGATGGTAATTTGCGGCAAATCAACATGTAAGTGAGGGGGTAACTAGTAAGGTTTGGCCGCTGAGCACTGATAAGCATATATTTAGTTGTAGTAAGTTAACAATGTATCCTTAATCACCAATGAGCTATGTAAAGTTTAGATTTTCCCCTTGAAAATATTGAAGAATTTTGAGGAATCAATTAGATTTATTGATTCGCTAGAAACCATGCTAGCGATATACATGTAAGTTGATCATTGTGGAGCTTTGAGTGTTTGTTTTACTTTCTTGTTGTTGCTTCATGCACAACGCTAAACCTTTGATCTGACCAAGTAGGACCGGAAATACTTCCATAACTCTTATTTTTTTCAGGATTGCACGAGATTTGTGACGGTGTTCTCCTCGATAAATGAGAGTCATTCTGTGATGGTGTGTGACCTGCTGCTCAGCAACTCACTGGTCAGCGGTGTTCCACTTGTGAGGGTTAACCCGGTGGCGTGTCTGCTACATTCAGAAGGTATTAAATTAATGTTTAAAGAGTTAAGCTCAGTCATGCGTTGTGTTACTGTTAAGATGCTCCAACACGGTGTGGCAACATTGCATGCAGTACGGAAATTGCCAGCTTTTTAAAAGTGTTTCACTCAATACTGCAAAAGTAGAATTAAAGGAAAAGAGAGGAAAGCTGTCTAGCATCTCGCTGCTTCAAGTGCAGAAGCTGCCCGGGTCACGAGATCGGACTGAAAGCATCTTGATGGCGCCTCTGGATGCCGCTTACAGTCCATAATGAACTCTGACCATAGATACAAACACCCTGATCTCAATTCTTCTCTTCTCGAAAAGAGCTTGGGTTCTGTTAAATCCTTGTGATATCATATCAATACACTAGAATAGTGGTTTTACGTCCCTGTCCACGGACGGTGTGTCGAAAGCAGGTCGCCCAAAGTTCAATCATCGACCAGGCCTGATTGAACCTAGGGCCTTTTCGTTGGCAATCACAGATCTTACAACTGCGCCAACCTCGCATGCACAACTCGATTCTACTTCTGCAACTTTGCTAGCAACATCTTCAGGGGTTGACACACTAACTGCAGCACTTAGGGGCAATTTTTCGTCAGTGTTGCACCGTGTTTAAGTCCTTTATGCACGGATGACCTGTTTAATCGTACCAGTTTCATTGAAAATCGTACTTTCATTGAAAGTGGAAAGTGCACGGTCTCAAAACCAGTCGTTTCTAGTACTTAACTTTGAACTTTATTGAATTTTTTTAAGAGTGAGCCCCGATAGAGTTAACCCGGGATTAGCACTACTCGGGCCCAGGTTAACAGGCAGGTTTTAAACCAGTATAAACGTGCATTACTTTAGCGTTACAACATTCAGATTGGAAGCCTATTTTTAAACACGTGACGGTACCAACAGGTGACGCTATCAACACGTTACGCTGTCAACACGTGACGTTACCAACAGGTGATGCTATCAACACGTGACGGTACCAACACGTGATGCTACCAACACGTGACGGTACCAACACATTTGAGTCGAACGAGTTTACCTAATCATGTTTAATTGTTGGTATAAACGCTTTAAAAAGACAAAAATGGCACGTTTCAAGTAGTTATCAAAACAATTGGGAATAATAAGCGTCATCAAGCGACGGCACGAGAGCTTTTGTAGACACCTACAACTACGTCCTTATGTAGCGACTTTTTTTACTTGTTCCAGGCCATCTGGCCGCTTTTTTGGACCCCGCCTCCATTTGTTGTTCCGACGGACGTGTTCGTGTACTAACGTGTCCCTTCTTGTTTTTACAGTCGTGTCGACAGACTACCACTGTCCCGAGTTGTTTTCTTATCGTAGCAAGAATGGTAGGTCACTAAAAGCTGAAATTTTATGTGTAAGTAATACAGTGTTCTAGCCAGCTTTAAAAAACGACAAGGCGCTCTCGTGGAAACCTCAAAATATCGGGGTTTTTTTACCTAAAAACCTTCTTTAAGACAATGTACAGGATCAGAAAAAACGACAGGGCGCTGGAGGAAAACGACAGGGCACACATAAAAATGACAGGGCACTGCACCCTGTCGTTTTGGCCTAGCTAGAACTCTGACAGTAATGGTAATAATAATGATAATAATAGTAATAATAATAATAGTAATAATAATAATAATAATAATAGTAGTAGTAGTAATAATAATAGTAATAATATTTATAGTAATAATAATATAATCATTTAAGTCTTATAATGCGAGTTTCGATGAAACACTCAATGCGCATAACAACATTTATTATGATCTATTATAACATATATTAAGTATTGATCCTAAAAGCAGGCATTCTGGAATTCCGCGATGCCGCGATTTTGCGGAAATTCGCGGAATCTCTGAAGAATCGCGGAATTGTGTTCGAATCGCGGAATTTTGTCTCGGGCAAGCCTTATAGTACAAT
>JAOBRG010386571.1:0-10832 GCA_027574985.1 Umimayanthus nakama | reverse complement strand
ACTCGAGCTCGTGGAATAATTGCCAATTATCAGTATTGTTGTTGTTATTGTTGATGTTGTTGTTGTTGTTATTATTATTATTATTATTATTATTATAAGTTTTTCTGATTATCACAGACTAGGAAGTGACTTCAGTTGCGTAAACTCACCCAGTAACCATGGCAGCATATTCCTCCAGATTCAAGCAGGCTGCCTCTAGATGGATCGTGTTCAGGGACATCTGGACAAGCTGGCAAGACAAACAAGATATGCACAACCCTAGATGTCTAGGTTTCACAGCCGGCAAAACAATTTAAGTTACTCTTGTTAATTTTACCACCTTCCGGCTGACATAATAACAGTAATAATAATAATAACAATAGCAACAATAATAATAACAATAATAATAATAACAATAATACAAATAATAATAACAATAACAATAATACAAATAATAATAATAACAATAATAATAACAACAATAATAATGATGTCGTTTATTCCACTCTCTTGCAGGGTAAACTGAATTAACAAGTGGTATATACAATTAACGCTCTTACCTAATTATAAAAAATACGTGTTGTTCTACTGTAACTATAACACATCTATTACGGAATAAGCTGCGAAAAGCCGTGAAAACCAATCAAAATATCAGAAACATCAGAGTCGGGGCACGTCACACGGAAAACTTCAGTTTGTAAAGCACAATGGTAAACACAACAAACAACTTAAAGGAGAGGCAAACATCTGACTACAATTCAACATAATCGATTCCTAAGCTGTTTGTCATGCAATGAACTGAAAATCAAACTCATGCATGCCACAGATTGTTTTTCCATGACCACTTTTGATTTTTAGGTTTGCGAGAGACAAGCTTCCAAAGATTTCAATGGTCTTATGATGACATTTACTTTGTATGCAGGGTTCTTTCCTTTTGGTCAGACAAAAAAATTCCAGGACTTTTCCAGATTTTTAAAAGGTCTTTCCAAAGCTTTTACAATATCTTGGTAAGTGGGGAAAAACATGTTACATCCTCTCACAAACCGGAAAACAGGCACCCACTTTCCCCTAGGAATTCCTTCATCCGACTCATTGTGATCAGGGTTCGTACATCTTCAGAAATTCAAAAATCCAGGGTTTTTCCAGCAAACGTCTGTGGGAAAAAACTGGATAGGTTTTCAGCACTGATTGACTACCCGAGCTTGATCACAAAATTGTCAGCGCTCCACAACAATTGTTTGAAACAAACTTTTCAGTATCCCATAATAACTAGGCTTGAATGAGAATCTGATTAACAGACCGAAAATGATGTTTAAAAACCAAACAACAAGAAGAAATTTTTCTAGAAGTATGAAAAACTTTCGTTTTTCAAGGAGTCCAAGGCCTCGAAAAACTATTCCTAAAATTCATGGAATTCCAGGTGTCATACGAACCCTTTGCATGTTATAAACATGATAAAGCAAATCCGAAGTAATGTTTTAAACAGAAATCATTGGACCTACCTGCGCTATTGTTCTTGTTGGTTTCTTAACTACAGTGTTAAAGCAACCTGGGGCCAAACAAACCAGTAATTAGCCAATCACGAAAGGGTAGTTAGAAATAGTTCTTTTGGCATTTTTATTTCAGAAAATAATTTTAAATTTACAAAAAATTTTAGACACTCAATCTGCAGATAGCATGGGTGCTAGTATAGGCAGATGGAATGTCCATTATATTATGTGGGTAGAAAAAAGATAGAAACATATTATTACATAACAAATATTAAATAAATACTTCTCTAGATAATTAATGTAATCGAGAAAAGAAAAGAAAAATCTGAATAATTAACTTACAATAGTTAAATTTTCCTTAATTATAGTATTTTGAAGGCTAAAGCTGAATTATTATATACCAAAAATAAACAATATCAATTGAAAAACGGACGACGGTACCAAGAGAAAGCATGGATTAATTCTTCAGGCTCTTCGTAGTTTTTACTTTTTGTCAAATATTGGAATAGTTGCATTTTTATCTTCTTTTTAAAAGATAGTTTTCCTGTTTTCTAGTTTTATATTAGGAAACAAATATATTGTGCATCTATTTATAAATGTCACCACAAATTTTAAAGGCGGTACTATGTCCTACCAGCATCTAAAATCTGTATCAGTTACTTAAGATTCTACGTACCATGAAGTGTTCTAGAAATCAGCAAATTGGTAGACTTGCGTACAGAGTCGCCGATTTCCGTTTGGCTGTAGGGTAGATAAGCAATTGAGGTTAAATAAAAGACCAAAAAGATCAAATGCATCTGATTTATACAGTAACAAACAATTAATTAAAATTAAATCTCAACATCTTAGAACAGAGCCTTAAAAAGGAAACCTTTTTTTAACCGACTGCTTCTTGCTTAATGTGTGTCTTAACTTATTACGTAACAAAATCTTAGTCCTAATAACTGCTAAAATTGTTAAAACTAGAATACAGTTTGAAAAGAAATTAAAGTTGTTAGAATCCACACGTTTTCCCTGCTGACAAATTTTATTTTGAAAACATTTAGGTTTTAACAGTTTTAATATTTTGTCACTTACCTGATGATATTTTTTTGTTATTAAATGTTCAGATTTTAACGATTCTAATATTTTCATCAAATGTTTAAAAGCCAAAGCTAACGGATGCAATATTGTTGGCCAACACCACGCAAACTTGCTAGGCCCAACATGTTGCATTCGTTTGCAAGGAACCACAATAATGTTGGCACTTGTTGCCTACAATTTGAAACCGGTCAAACTTTTAGAACTAAGAAAACGGACGCAACATTGTTGGCCAAAAACCCCTAACAACATGCAACAATGTTGTGGCTTCCTGCGTCCGTTTTCATGGGCCTTAACTTTTTATTCTATTTGATTATATGTACCATAAATGTTTTAAATAATGGCCCGGGTGTTTATTTAGTTTCGGTGCTTTTAGGGCGGCGTTGCAGATTTCCCTTTCGCAAACGGTCATTGCCATTTGGAACAGTCGTTGCCATTTCGAACTTGTCGAACAATAGTCTATTGTCGTTTTCATGAAGATGACAACGTCTTGATAACGGAATTTTAAAAACAACTAATACTAACCATGACCTAATCCAACACAAACACTAGTGCTAAAAGAGGAAACGAAAACGATAAAAAGAAACCAAAAGCAAAAAAAAAAAAAGATTACCGTGTTTCGAACCCGTGATCGCTAGCACACTACCACTACGCCGACAGCGTAATCGGTGCCGTTCACATTCTTTTTATTGTACATAACAACAACAACAACAATATCTTTATTTGTACTCAATGCTCTACATGTTATATATTTGAAATGTTTAAGGTTTTCAAACTAAGGAGAGTACAGGGTATATGAAAAAACCAGTGACGGTTAACAAGTCATATATCCCTACAATATTCAATTAAATATATAAAAGCGGGGTAGAAAAAATGTACTACGAGTGCATATGTACTACATATCTTACAAAGAGCATCGACTGTAGCTGGAAATGGCAACGACTGTTCCAAATGGTAACGACCGTTTACGAAAGGGAAATTAGCGGCGGCGTTAGGTAGAAAAGAGGCTTCTGCTGGAGAAATGCGTTTATTTTTTATTTTTTACAAACGGTAGCTTTACGCTTCTTAAGTTCATTCCCCTGTTTTGCAGTGTGCGTCTCTTTTAAAACCCCAATCTGACCTGAGTGTCTATTAGGTACGAAATATTTTTAAAACAGAGAAGTGGGCGTCAATTCGATCGCTTGCAGTATCATCAACATACGTTATTCAACTTAGATAAAACGATTCAACAAAAGACTTACAGAACTGGCAAATCATTTTATGGCTGTACTGGGGTTACAAGTTATAAACACCATAGCTGAATACAGTTGAAAACAATGGCAATAAAAAATAATTTCAATGTTGTGATCCTTGTGTCAATTTCTGCGCAATAACAGCAAGGCTGGCTGGTTGTGGTCGGCATCGCTGTGCAGAAGTATGATACTTGCCTGGCTCTTAAGTTCTCATTAAACTTCAGGCACGCCTTGATATACGCTTTGATCTGGAAAGTTATAAGTCAATAACAAAAGTTATAAGTCAATAACAAAAAATAAAAAATAATTAACAAAATGAGCAAAACTGTTCAAACACTGCTGTTCACCAAACGTGGAAGGATAAAGTCGTGCAACCTTTTTCCACCCAATGAATGCAAATAGTTTGTGAAAGATAATCAATGCAACTTACCTCGGTATAAACCTTGACGGAACATGCTGAAAACGGAAATCTTTTTGGAAAAAATTCCTATGGACACAAGGGCAATTTTTTATAGTTAAACTCTAATTTTGTTTAAAAAACTAATTAAAATTTCCTTTAACACTGGGAGACTAGTTTTGAAAAAAACTGTTTTGTCTGCGTGGGCGAGTACGTTGAATAAATGGGTTTGATCAACAAAAGTTGATATGGTATGTTTTTCGCCTGTGGGATGTAGTGTTTAGCTGACGTTTCGAGCGTTAGCCCTTCGTCGGAGCAGACGAAGTAAATTTCCCTAAATCATATACTCCGTTGTACATTTCTGAGCAGATTGTGAATCACCTGTTGGGTGTTCCTGTATTTATAAATTGGTTTACAGTTACGTCCGCATTTGGCCAACATGGTTGTGTTGACTACAATTGGTTGCATTTGGCCAAAATAAAAAAAATAGGTTGTATTTGGCAAGAATACAAGGTTGTAAACGCGTTTCTATGGGTTATATTTGGCCAGTGTGAGGTTAGTGCAGTTAGTTAGATCCTAAACTGTCAACCAGACGGTAATGGATTCACTTTCTGGCCTTGTCGAGGGTTTTGAACTTTGGGCAAGCACATTTTGCCATTGGTCTACACTGAAGTGTCTCTGGGGAATTCAAAAGAACCCAGGCACTTCTCGAAATGTGTAGGGTATTACCGCTTTTGTGGTCTGTTACCTGAGCTGTTTCTAGTACTTTAGGTTAATCAGAGCCCCATTTAAACTTAAAGAACCCAGTTACTTCTCGAAATGTGTAGGGTAATCTCGCTTTTGTGATCTGTTACCTGAGCTGTTTCTAGTACTTTAGGTTGGTCAGAGCCCCATTTAAACTTAAAGAACCCAGGCACTTCTCGAAACGAGTAGGGCATTCTGTTAGCTGAGTTGTCTCCAGTACTTTATGTTGACCAGAACCTCATTCAAACTAGTTGCATTTGTACCAAAGTGGATGTTCCTGAATAAATATTGGTTTCAGCGCCGTACCCAGCCATTTTTGAGCAGGGGCAGTGCTGACATATTTCTCTTATTACTGGGAGGGAGCAGAGATGACACTTTTAAGAGCGTTATAGTCACATTGTCAAATCTCTGGGGGGGGCAATTGTCCCCCCCCTTGCCCCCCCCCGCTAGGTACGGCCCTGGGTTTACAATTACATTCACCTGTTTCAATTGTTGATCGTGGAATGGAAAAACGTCTACGACAGTCCTGTAATCCTCTTCATTCTCACAGGTAATTGCAGTGTAGTTATCCTCTTCTAAAATTTTCCTTTAAAATAGTAACAACAAAAGCATATCAGTTGTCATAAACAAACAACAATGGAACCCCAGTTTAACGACCTTCGGTACAACGATATTCCCGGTATAACGATCAACAATCTCTTGCCGGCCAAACAAAAGTAAAAGCAAAATGTATGGGGCAAAAATCCCGGTATAACGATATTCTCGGTATAACGATCAACATTCTTTTGCCGGCCCAACGAAAGTAAAATTTTTTGCCGGTCCAACAAAAGTGAAAGCAAAATGTACGGGGCAAAATCACAGTATAACGGTATTCCCGGTATAACGATCAACATTCTTTTGCCGGCCCAACAAAAGTAAAAGCAAAATGTATGGGGCAAAATCACAGCATAACGATATTCCCGGTATAACGATCAACAATATTTTGCCGGCCCAACAAAAGTAAAAGTAAAATGTATGGGGCAAAATCCCGGTATAACGATATTCCCGGTTTAACAATACAATTTTACTGCTCCCATGGCATATCGTTAAACCGGGATTCCACTGAAATAATGTAGTTAGTACTACAGCATTGAAGCTACTGTTCTGGAGGGAGCAGATCTATCTCTGCATAACTACATATTACACGTATTTTCTAATAATTTCAAGAAATATAATTTCGGGTTCGTATCTGCCCTTAAGCAAAGAAGCACGGGCTTACAAGTTCTTCATATGGTGTAACAACTAACTCTTGTCTTTCTAAGGGTGATTTATGTAATTTTGGATTTATTCTTTGGAAAGCAAAGTATATCAAAACTTTTGAACCAGCTATCGAAAGTGTTCAGAGATGGACCAGGACAAAGATTTTTTTGCTTCAGAAGATGTCAGTCTCACGCCACGCAAACAGCCTCCCTGTCTTGAGTTAACTAGGAGAGTAGGCCATTCTAGCAGTTGAGCGCCAATCAACAAACTGCTGTCAAGCTGAAACTGCTGATCGATCGGATCAGACGACTGTGAACAAGTGTGGTCAACTAAGATCGGCCGTGGTCAATCATGTTCAAATGTAACTCTAACTCTAACCCCAACCCTAACCCTAGCGTGGCCGACTTTGATTGAGCATGGTTAACCATGATTGACTGTGATCAGCTGTGATCTACTAAGGTTCGTTAATTGATCAGTCGATCAATTGATGCTTAGCTGCGGGAGTGGCCTACTTTGTTATCTAGCGTATCTTGACAGAGACAATAATCACTTACTTGAAAATTTGTTCCCATTCTTTCATTAGGACCTCATTGTACTGATTTCTAACAAAAAAAAATATCAAAGCTAAATATTTTTGTTTCAAGATAACGTGCGCAAAAACTGAATTGCATAATTATTAGTAATAACTAAATTAAGGTATCACTCCTGTGAAATGCCGTTAAACAGATTAAGTTTCAATTTAAATGAAAAACGTCTATCACTAAGAGAAAAAACAGAATGTACATGATCAACTTGATAGTTTGACTGGACCAATGTCAGGGGAAAGGGGAAAACGGTTAAAGAAAACAACACACAATTGTCATTAAATGTTAAAAAATTAATATTAGCAGTCACTACAGATGACTTTTTTTGACATATTAATTATCTGTCACTCATTAGTTCATGTCAGATATTTTCTTTTCACTGTTTACTATAATTTAACTAATCTGCAACTTAAATGTTGTTCTGAACGCTGAAGACAAAAAAGAGCCAAGAACCCAAACATACCTCATTTCTAAAAGGACATCATAAATTTCTTTGACAACAAACCCATATCCCTAAACATCGGAACAAGACTAACATTAGTATATATTACAAGTACAATACACGATGCAGTATACCACATTTCCTCAAATAAACGCTGCCCTCGAATAAACGCCGCACCCGAGAGCCAAAACATTATTTAACGCCTCTCGAATAAATCGTCACACCCTGTAAGCGCAAAGCCTGGCAACCTAGAAAAGAACTGACAACAAACTGAAACATTGAGTTTATGACGTTCACTTATAAAAGCGTGAGCGGAATTGCTTTAAAACTGTAAGTTTAAAGTTTGAAAGGCACAGACAAAAATCCGCAACATTGAATCTATCTAATTTCTTGCACGATTTTTAGCTCAACATCTTGAAGTTTTAAAACTGTAAAGCTTGATTAGTACAGCCAGACCTTTGTCTATCTTGTTTTCCACGTTTTAGAGTAAAGTTACGGTTGTTTGTTCAAAAAACAAACAGCAGTTTAAATAAGCACCACCCTCCAAAAAACGCCTCATCCAAATCAGAGGAAGAACTCCTTCAACCAATTGAAGAATTATTGAAAAAATATACGGGGACGGAGTAACCTGCTTGTTACGCTCTGCAACTTAATTTAACCCAGCTTTCAACTCTTAGCATGTTTATCCACGAGATTCTTCTCCATACAGTGTCAATTAAAATACTGTACACACAGGTTAATTGTGACAATAAAGGAACCAACCATCCACTCTAAATTTCATTAGATGAAATTCACATTTCTCCTAACCCATTTTTATGAAATGTATGGAAGGAGACAGGTATCAAAAATATTTACAGACACACAAGTTAACACTATTGGGAGAGAAATGGTTCAGCAGGTTGTCTACTCATATAGTTTACAATTACTGCTACATTTAAAAGTATCTTCTTCAATGACAAATACATTTCTCTTTTTTTGTACTATAAATCTTACACCAGCCTTGAATAATCTTCTTACAGTGAACGATGAACTATAAAAATTCCATAATGTACTTACAGACAGTGTATGACAAAACCAGACAATTAGTTCCTTGACTTTGAGTAGTAATGCTGGTTCTTTACAGTACGCCTGCAGTGGTAAGAAAAAATAATATGTTGTATTACTTTTCTTCTACTGCAAAAGTAAACATTTTTTTAAGGTCATTTGACAGTTTTTGAAGTTCAGGGCTTGGTTGTTCAAAAAAGGATTAAATTTAGCCAATAGTTTGACAAAACTTTGAACTAAATTCCTTTATCTAGAAACATGTCCAGTTTTTCAAAAATATTACTGATTGAAAGTTAACTCCAAGACGGCCAAATTACGTCAACCCCAAACAGCTAAGTCATTCTTTAATGAGGAAAAACAAACCGTGAGTTAATTTAACTCTTGGTTAACCCTAACCAACTTTGATCAACCGGGCGCAGTTTGGTTGACATCTTCAGCCAAATTAAGACTTACAGTATACAGTACGAGAGCAGCAAAAAAGAATTGCAAAGTTGTTGCTGCAGTAACTTAGTGGAACAAAATGACCGCATTGTTCAATTTTTTCCCTCAGGACAGTGGGGATGTTTGATGCGATGGCATCCTTGGGGAAAATTCCGGTTCACCATGAGATATAGGTCAGATCCATGGGTTAGTGAGCTAATCTAAAGGGCCAATGTTTGGTAACATCTTGCCAGTTAGGTAGTTTTCACTTACAGACTGTGTCCTTAGAACAGCGGCAATCTTTGAAGCAGCCATCTCCCACAGGTCATCCACTGTGTTTCTGTAGATTTATATGAACAGACGAAAAGCTACAAATCAAAACCGTTATCCACTTCAAGATAACATTACATAACACTGGGGGTCACAGCTCTTTGCTCCTTCATTTTCATTGGCTAACAGTTTGATCTTGGCTGATAGGTTGCCTGCAGCACCCAAACATCACAAAATAAAACACTTTTAGTGATGCAAGTTCCAATTACATGACCTGCAACAATTTAAATAAACTTCAAACTGAAAACACTTGCTGCCAGAAGAATAAATAGTAAAAACCAAAAAGGACACAAAAATTTTAGGTCGGTGACCTAAACTTAAGAACAGTTCATAACCGAAAACAAACATATTTTTTCTTGTTTGGCCTAAACCACAAAATAAAATTAAAAACCCTATTTTTACATTCTGCCACCTGTGTTAAATAATAAACAAATAAAAAAAGGAAATAAATTATATATTTTTAGTCGATAACGTGGGGAAAGGTTGCCCTCATTCCTGAGCCAAGGGTTCATTTTAAAAATGCTCGATTACAGACCACAACACCGGCATTAGCCTACTCCTATCAACAAGTGTGCGGGTTCTTCTAAGTCCTCCGACAGAACATTAAAAAACTAGACCAACGGCTTAATGTCCCTGTCCACGGACAATGTGGCAAAAGTGAACCAAAGTTCAACCCTTGCCCAAGCCACTATTGGTTGGTAGTCAGAGATCTTACCAACTGCCCAAAGCATTAGAGGAGGTCTTAAATAAATGGAAATAGTTGTTTGATGGTAGTTAACAGATGAACTACCTTGTGACAAGTCCCTGTGTTGTGTGAAGAATGGTGTCCTCAACAACAAAAAACCTGGAAGCAGAAATTTATCAAAACATCTGTTAAAACACAAATCCAATTTTTCAACTGGTAGGACTTTTCGTACTGAGCTGACATTATTTATGAATTAGGTCAGGTGTAACACTGTACAAAGTTTTAGTTCAGGCAAATAGAAGGTCCAAGCAGGTTATAACTTACATTATGGGTAATGCAAGAAACAATCATTTTATAGCTGTACATTGCCAACGAGTAGTGAAGTTGAAACTATTCACAAATCACACAGGGTTTGTAATTCTTCAGAAATTAAAAAATTCCAGGGTTTTCCAGGGCTTTACCATTTTTATCAGGGTTTCTCCAGGGCAGGTGTTTACACTGACAGTTTACTGGTTTCCCCAAACACCTCCCCTCCCCCACTCAATTCCTCTTCTCTTCTCTTGCCTGCTTCAAAGAAACCCATTATCATTAACAGGAATAAACTTTTAAAAGGGAACTAATACACATTCATCAAAGTATTGTAGTCTCAGGGGAGATGTATTGTAATACCTTCAAAACTATTTTGCATCAACTTACCCAACAATTTGATGAAAATATGCTCTGTATGCCTCAAGAGATTCACTCTGTAATGGGAGAATACAGATATATGACAATACACAAAATAATGGGAAACAAAACCCCATGCAAAGTGCAGGCCTACATTAAAATGGAAAACACATTAAAAATATTTAATATTAAGTTAATTAAACATGAAAAAATAGAATAAAGCAAGAATACTATTTTTACTTACTATGTATTTAAGCACCAGTATGTGGGTTCTCTCTACATTATCCACACAAAACAAGTTGTTAGGTTTACAATGATAAAGTAAAAGATCATAAACAAAAAACTATGATGAAAAACATTTTTCCCAATTTGTTTACAAGGAAACTATGGACAACAGGTGTCGATTTATTTTTGGAGTGTTTATTTATTTCTGGAGTCTGCTTAGCACGCGGATACGCTTGATGAGCACCCAGTTGACCGTGACCGCGTGCTAAGCGGAT